>PVJN01008387.1:0-65623 GCA_004026805.1 Lasiurus borealis
CCATTTTCTGTTCTTAACAAAGTTTCTGCCTTATTTGTGATTCTCCTCAGGCCTTAGGCTAAGCTAATTTCTCTTGTGATAAAGAGATTGCAGATTCCACTAGAGTCCCTCTCCTGGGTGAAGTCAGATTAGAAATCCCAAGAGTGAGTTAGGGGGACCCCAGGGTCACCCAGCTATCTGACATGAGGCCCATTTAGGCTTATCCATTCAGCAAATGCACTGCCCTCAGGACTACACTCCAGTGCTTCCTTCTCAGTCAGGAATGATTCAGTCACAGTAGGCTGCACAGGCAGGTAGTGTCTACAGGGCAGTCGGTGTGACGTCTTCCTCAAATTATATACAGACTGTCTACAGGGCAGTCGGTGTGACGTCTTCCTCAAATTATAGCTGCATCTTCTCATATTTTGAAGCATAAAGTGGATCTCTGGACCAGCAGAAAAAGAGAATGGGCTTTGGATCAGAGCCTTAAGGGGAGTATGGGGACTGTGACTTGGAGAAGGTGGATCCCACATATGGTGGATTTCTGTAAGAGGGCAGAGGTTTGAGGGCTTCTGCTAGCAAAAAGGGCAGGTGTCAAAGAGCTGTGCATGTGGATTTGGGAAGAGTTGGTGAATGTGGAGGAGTTTGGCTGGCCTACATAGAGAAGAGCTCCCAGAGTCTGGGATTAGGTAGGAGCACAGAGCTGCTCAAGTCAGTTCCCATGGCTTGCAGTCTGGAGGACTTCTTGGGGTGGGATCTTGAACTGAGACTTCAGGGATGAAATGGGAGGTTCCCTTCCTTGGAAGGCACACAATAGGCAGTCATGGTGTAACATATTCTCTTCCTGGATCCACAGAAACAGCCCCAGAGGAAGATCAAGAAACACCTAAAGAGGAAATGCCAACTCTGGTGCCCTCTCCTGAGCCAGAGCAGGCTCTAGGCACAGCTGTCACTGAATGTCCAGTTGTGGAACCACCTGCAGCTTGTGAGCAACTCACGACAGCTTCTGTGAGGCCTGTGGTCCCAGGTCTTGTGCCACAGCGTGTGTCAGCTGCCATGGCAGATGGGGCTCCCAAACCCCCTTTATATGCAGTTTGAAAACATTTTTGTTTATTTTGTATATGCTTACAATGTTACTGTATTTTTCTCATACTATTCAGTAACCTACGGTGTATTTTAAAGAATATGTAATGAAATGCACTTAAATATAAATTTAATTTAGCTTCTATAAAGTCTAATTCTTATCAACCTTCATAGCCTTGAGCAAGTCTGTTTCTTCTGGGCCTCCATGTTGTTACTATGAGTAATAGGTGGGAATAATTAGTCTCTCAGGATCCATCTGCTTTAAGAATGGGATGTTCTTGTGGCCCAACACAATGGGACTTGGGGGGGGCGGAATTGACCGATGAGCTTTGGGGCAGGGACTCTATGTCAGAGCTGTCCCTGGGAACCCACATTTGTTTGATTTCATCTCTCATCAACACATTGGCAAAGCTTGGTATTAATCCACCCCCCGGCCCTCCTCCTGCCTCCCGGCGTCCACATTGCAGAGTGCTGTAGGGTTTAACCAGAAGCAAGCAGTTCCTGAAAACTGACTGCCACCTGCACCTGGATACTCACACTGAAGAGCATTCTCCTCTGTTGGCCCATAGTAGAGGGGACACAGAATGTACCAGGGCCTGGGGTCCACAGCCCCACTTCCAGATCTCCTTTGAGGTCAGAGCCCCTCACCGTCCTCAGCCCCTGAGCTCTGTTTCAGCTGGGGTTTTTCCTGAAGCTCTTCAGTCTCACCCGAACCCCGTGGCCATTCTTTTTTATGCCCCAGTGGCTATTCTTTCTCATGAACATGGTTGTGGATGGAACTTGGCTTCTCCCTTTATACCAAGCCACCATGGAGAGAAGGGACTACTACCGTTCTAGGCGCCTTGTCCTGGAGAAAGCTGCAATGTCTCAGGACAAATTGGAATAAGGTTTGGATCAGGCATACAGTCCATGTCCTCAAGATGAGCACCTCTGTGGGCTGACTTAGATATTAAGGGAATTCTAGTGGGTTTTGATTAGTCTTATGGTTGACATGGTACCATAAGCATTGAAAACACTAGCCCGTCTGGGGATCACACACAAGGCTCTTTAGGATGCAATTCCTAAAGCAAACCAGAAGATAAATAAGGATTTGTCTACTCATTTTATCTTCATTTTTCATACGCCATGGCAACTGAGGGAAGCATTGTGGGATTAAACAAAGGCTGGAGAAGTAAATTGAAGTTAGGTCTATTTAAGAGGCCATAGCCCATTTTACATTTAGGATTGCTGGTAACAATAGATGGGAAGGACCCGAATTTGAAGAAATACATTTTAACAAAAAAAATGGTTTTAGAATAAGTACTGTGTGCTTGAACTGCTGAGGATTAGCTGTGTTTAATGGAACAACTGCTGTGCTGAAGACACCCCTCTGGGGCAGGACTTGCTTCAATGGGGCTTTTGTGCTCACCGAGTCTGCCTTTTGAGTGTGTCACTTATGTATGTGAAGAGTTGAAATCTGGTGTCTTGTCACACTGACCTTTACGTACACTGGTTCCTGGGTCTCCAAGAAGATGCAAGTCAGCTAGGGTCTGAGGCCACCCAACAGGAACTACAGGGAAATTAGCAGATTTCTCCTCTTTGCTTGGAGTTTGGAAGTTTTGGAGTTGTCTGACCCAGTTGCAATTTGTTAGGTTAAGCTGCCAGAGGGTAAGTCATTCATATGCAAAAGTTGCAGAACAGCTGTGTGGGTTTGTAAATTGGGCAGGGCCATGTCTCAGGGAGTCTCTAGGCTAGGGTGTGGCAAACAGCAATGGCTGCTATAGTCAGCCCTCTCTGCTGTGTTCTGTTCAGTGTCCTGTGTCTGGAGCCCCAGTGCAGTAAACAATGATTCTAGTGCGCAACTCTATGAGAGAGCCACCCTCCCTTTCTGATCCGATGGCAGACAGTCCAGTTTCTACTTGTATGAGTGTGGGTTCTCAGAATCTCGCCAAAAACTGGAGTTCAGAGAGTCAGGAACTTGTAACTCCCTCCCATTTGAAAAACAACAGTGCATGCCAGCCTGATTTGCATGGGTTTCCGTACTTCTGCCTTTCTGAGCCTCTGCATGTCCTACCAGGTCTGGATGCACTTTTTTTCCTTCCTTCTAGTTGTAGAACTTCCACTTTGCCAGCTTTTCCGTGATTCTGGGGGATAGTTGTTTTGTTTTTTTTTAGTTGTAGTTTTGGTGTAGTTGCAAGACATAACACATGCAGATATTTATTTTATGCCGCCATCTTGGTTCTTCTCGGAGTATTTTCTTAAAATTAATATTTTTCTTGTGTATCCCTGGCTGTAATATTTTCTATTTGTAATTGTTGCATTTACCTTTTTTTTTCTTGCTTAGACTTACTTGCCCAGATATCAGTTTATTGGCTTATTTAAATTGATTTACTTTTGTTTTTCTAATATATTTTTTACTCATTCATTCTATTACTCTGCCTCCCACTAACTCAATCTTCCTTCCTAAAGAAGACCAATACTTACAGTGTCTTGAGTATTCTTCTGGATATATATATACATATATATATATATCCTGGATATATATATGTATATATATATATAAATTACAAATAAAAACAATATTATATGGTATTATATTATATTATATTATATTATATTATATTAATTAATCAGTGTACCTATGTATGTTCTTTTTCTCCTTTTCAATGTACACCAAAGCATCCTACAAGTTGTATTTTGTATTTAATAATATATGGCTTTGATATCTTTAAAATTACCACAAACAAAACTCTTTTCTATAGCTGCATAGTATTCCTTCATAAGGATATACCATTATAAATTTAGCCAGTCCTCTGATAAAAACAGTTAGGTTATTTTCAATTATTTAGTATTACAAACAGTGCTACAACAAACAGTCTCATGCATGTGTCACTTTTTAAATGTACCCAGATACCTTTTGGATAAATTGTCAGAAGTGGAATTTCTGGGTGAAAGGAAAAACATACTAGTAATTTTAAAAAATGTTGCCAAATTTCCCTTTTTCCTTTTTGATTCTACCTTACAACTGCCAACTCTTATGTCCCACTCTAACCTGGAATCATACAGAGAATGGAATTTGAGAATGTAGCTCCAGCTTAGCTAATTTGCTGAAAGTTTTAAGTTTTTATAGATTAGTCAATTATGGTTATTTTTAAGTTTTATTCCTATATTTTGAGTCATCATAAGAGTGACTATTAAAATTCCACATCCCCCAATTAATTTTAATTTTGCATTTAAATATTTGATCCATTTAGAATTTTATTTTTGCAAAATATATGAGGTACATATATAATTTATGTTTTTCCAAGATAGCTTTGTTATTGCTTCTACTCATAGTACTTATTGCATAGTACATTTTCCCATTCATTTAATATTCCACTTACATCATATATTAAATTCCTACATTACCTTAGATCTATTCCTGGAATTGTTATTTTTTTTTAAAGCTTATAAATGTCATTTTATTTTCATTTATTCTCAGCTTTTTTGAAGTGTGATTGATAAATAAAATTGAAATATGTTTGAAATGCACAACATAATGATTACTTACATTTACATTGTGAAAGGATTTCTTTAATCAAGTTAATGAGCACATCTATCACCTCGCATAGTTACTTTTTTTTTTTTTGGTGAGAATATTTAAGTTCTTTTAGAAAATTTCAATAATGCAATGCAGTATTATTAACAACTAGAGGCCTGGTGCACAAATTTGTGCATGGGTGGGGTTCCTTGGCCTGGCCAGTGATTGAGGCTGATTGGGGCCATCTTGCCAATGTCACAATCAGCCAGTCCCCGGCAGCAAGTTAAAATACTGGTTGGATTGTCTGCCCCCTCGTGGTCAGTGTGAATCATAGTGACTGGTTGAATAGTCAACTAAACAGTTGACTGATTGGTCAGACACTTTGCAAATTAGGCTTTTATATATATATAGATAGTCACCATCTTATACATTTGATCCTTAAACTTCATTCTTCTTTTAACTAAATGCATCCTTTTTTCAACCTCTCCCCATTTCTTACAGTTCTTTTCTAATTTCTTGATTTGATATTTTAATCAATGTTCTTTCTTTTTGTTAATATATTTATTTAAGTTATACATTTTCTTCTAAACATTGATTTAGTGATAATCCTTTAGTGTGTATTGATTTTATTACCTCCCCTTTTCCTCCCACAGACATTACTTATTTTTAGTTTTGATTCCCTCTTTGGTCCAACTGTTTCTTAAAGATTTTTTAAAATATTGGCATTTATTGGTAAAAAATGTTTTCCTTTAAATTGGATTGTGATTAAATATTATTGTCTGAATTACTTATGCTTTAAGAATTTGCTGAATTTCTGATTTATATATGCTCTTTGGGGAGGGTGAATGTTTTGTGGGCTTTTGAAAAAGTTGAGTATAAGAGAAAAAAAGAAAAAGGTGAGCATATCAATTCTACCTCTTGAATAATTAATTATATTGAGGTCTTTTATAGCCTTACTTTTCTGTCAAACTAGCTCTATTATAAAATACTAAAATCCACTAGCCATTATGCTATTTCTGCTTGGAATCATGCACTTTTGGCTGTATATATCAATACCAGATATTGGGAGCATTCATTTGTATAACTATTATGTCTTCTGGCACTCTTATGATTCAGAATTAGGGGTGAGTTATTTTAGTATTTCCTTGTCTGTAATCAATGTAGATAGGTAACTAGAACTGTTTTCTTTATCTCTCATCCCAGGTTTATGTTTTGTCTACAGCCTGCAAATACAGCCTACCTGTGAAATTTGTCATTTAGCTCTCCCCTGATTCTTGAATCCAACTCAGGATCACAGAGATAATGATGCCATACTATGCACCCTACTCCCATTATTGCAAAAAAGTGTTTTTGATTTTATTCCCTAGCATATTCCCCTTTTTTATAGAGAATCTAGTTGTCTAGCTTTTCCTATGGTCATGGATTTTTCTCTCTTTCTGCCACTCTCCTATTTAACCTCCACTGTACTTGAAGTCCTCTGATCTAGTTTTTGCATTAAGAGTTTTGGATATTTGTGCAGAGACTGGTTTGGCTCAGTGGATAGAGGGTCGGCTTGCGGACTGAAAAGTCCCAGGTTTGATTCCGGTTGGGGACATGTAACTTGCTTGTGTGCAGGAGGCTGCTGATCGATGTCTCTCTCTCTCATCGATGTTTCTGACTTTCTATCTCTCTCTCTTCCACTCTGTAAAAAATCAATAAAATATATTTTTAAAAAAAATAAAGTTTTGGATATTTGTTAGTTTCTTTGAAGATAGAATCTTTATTTTCATTCTTGTTTTATCCGTATTGGGAAGAGATTTGAGAAGAGAGAGTTCCATGTTTACTCTGTATATTTAAATAAAAAATTCACTTTCTACTTATTTATTTTTCCCAAAGGTTTTGCCCCTCATAATCTCTACTAATATGTAGACTCTTTCAGCTAAGACTGGGAGGGAAGTCCAGAATGATGATGTCACCTGTCCATATATCTGAGAATGAAGAAAGCTATTGAGGTAATTGTCACAAGACAGATAATAACTGTGGTGTGTCTCTGGGAGTAGGAAAGTACTTACTTGGAGAGAGGGTACTTAGTAACAGGCTCAGCATATAGAAAAATACTTCTTCTTTTTGAATAAATATATCAAGAGGAATGATCTTTTATCTCCGTGGATGTCTTCCTACAGAAATGAATGCAGCCAAAATATGGGGCCAATGGAATAACTATTACTGAGTTCCTTCTATTGAGCTTGGTGGAGACACCAAAGCTGTGGGCTCTTGTCTTTGTACTCTTCCTCTTTGGCTGCCTGGTCATAGTTGGGGGCAACTTCAGCATCCTGGCTGCCATCTTGGTGGAGCCCAAACTCCACACCCCCATGTACTTCTTCCTGGGGAACCTATCCATGCTAAACTTTGGGTGCATGACCATAACTGTTCCTCAACATTGGGTCACCTCTTGTCTCACAAGCATGCAATTCCCTATGGAGAGTGCTTCACACAGCTTTTCTTGTTCCATCAGTTGGCTAATGTGCACTGCTTCCTGTTGACAGCCATGGCCTATGACCGATTTCTGGCCATCTGCCGGCCCCTCACCTACAGCACGCACATGAGCCATTCAGTGCAGTGGATATTGCTGGCTGTGCCCTGGGTCTGTGTCCTCACCAATGCACTGATCCACACTATTGCCTTAACTACACTTAGCTTCTGTGGTCCCAATGAGGTCAATCACTTCCACTGTGACCTGCCATAGCTCTTCCAGCTTTCTTGCTCTCATACCCAACTCAATGAGTTCCTGCTCTTTGTTATGAGTTTTGTAATGGCAGGTATACCTGTGGTTCTCATCATCACCTCTTACATCCACGTGGCAGCTGCAGTTCTACAAATCCACTCAATGGAGGGCAGGAAGAAAGCCTTCTTCACATGTGGCTCCCATCTCACTGTGGTTTGCCTCTTCTATGGAACTAGTATCTATAACTACATGCATATGGGTTCAGAGGAGGTTTCAGACAAAGATAAAGCTATTGGAATTTTTAGTTAATAGAATCCTATTATCTACGGTCTTAGAAACTGTGATGTGCAGGGTGCCCTCTGGCAGGTAATCACAGGTGGTCACTGACTTAATAAGGTTTCAGTTTCACTTCCTCCTATTCTCTTTTTTGGACTAAATGAGAAATCCTCTGGGGCCAGTAACTAGGACAAATGATTCAGAACTGCTTCTATCTCTCTGAGCATAAGGATTTATTTTTATTTTTTGTAGGTGATAGTAGTTATTGCATCCCAAAGAACCCCTGACCAGTTATAGACAATGGATATGTAAATTAATGCTGTCAGTTCCCTTGACAAATTACAACTTCAATCACTGTGTGATCCCTTTTCTGGGAAGAAGTGAAACCTAGGGAGCCCTGAGTGCTTACAAGTTCAAATATCATAGGCAATGGCTCTTTGTTTAGTTATAGCTTGGGTTTCTCAAATATTCCTGAAAATTTTCCCCACAAGGGGATCATCTGATTCCATAGAGTTCAGATGTTAATAAAACATATGCCTAGAGATCAGGATTATTTTATTTATCTTATCAAGCTTCTACAAATCTAAAAATGCAGTTCATCTCTTTCAATCACACAAAGATACCCTGGAATATAGAAGGAGCAAATGGGAGCTGAATGTTCATGTGTTGTCTAGTAATTCTGAAGAGCATGATTTCTGTGTGGAAAAAAAAGTCCTCATTCTAGGATATGTATAATGATTTTAGAGAGAGGAAAAGGGAGAGAAAAAAAATATTGATGTGAGACAGAAAGATTGATCATTTTCCTCCCATAGGTGCCCTCCTGGGGATCAAAGACGAATCCTAGATATGTGCTCTGATAGGGAATTGAACACACAATCCTGAAGAATGTCAGAAGACACATTCTTCTTTTGTATCCTTAGAGGTAGGCCCAATTGAATATCTTGAAGTGATCCCATGATCCAGCTCCTACACTTTGAAGCATAGGCTAGGAACACTTCTGCCCACCAAGTGAGTTGGAGCACAGTCCCACAGGTAGACCTGCCAAACTTGGTCTGACTATGGTTTTTACAGAAGCTCTATAACCAATATCCAATTTGAAAGAGACATCTCAGCAGTTTATTGGGACCAAATCCAGGCATCCCTGCCAGAAGATTAAATCCTAAATCCTGAAAAGTGCTCCCAGGTCAAAGAACTCTTCCTATTCAGCCTTACATCGTACCTACTCCTTCATTCATTATGATCCATTCCCATATTGCTCCTCTATGAACTGTAGAAACTTCCAGTTTATGCCATGGTATAATAGCCAGCGTATCAGTTTCTTATTACTCCTTTACCATATTACAATAAAGTTGGTGACTTAAACCAATAGAAATTTATTCACTTATGGTCTGGAGGCAAATCCAAAATGAGTCCTACAGGGCCAACTTCAAGGTGTCAGCAGGGAAAGTTCTTCCTGAGAGGTCTAAGGGGGGTCCAGAGGGGAATCCATCCTTTGGCTTGAGGTCACATCACTCAAATCTCTGCTTCCATCATCATATTGATTTTTTCTCTTCTGTAATAAAATAACTCTACTTGTGTATTATAAGGACTCTTGCTTTTTGGCTTTCCTGGATAATCTAGGACAAGCTCCCTAGATGAGGACCCCTAACAATCTACAGTCTTTTTTACCATATCAAAAGTTGATTTTAGGAATTAGGGCCTGGATACCTATGGAGGCCATTCCATTATTCAGCCTGTTATAGCCAGCTATGGGAATTCTTTTCAGGAGATAAATATGTCCTCTTGGATTATAGATGGGATTTTCTTATGCCTAGACCCAACCTTAATTTTTCTGGAGGCACTAAGGAGAAATGGGAGAACTTCTTGAGGAGGATGAGAATCACCTTTCCATGGTCTTCAGAAAAAAAGAGTGACTCCCTCTAGCAAGGGAGCAAGGTCACTTTTACCAATCAAGTTCAGGAGTATTTGGAGGGTTCCAAATACTTATGCTAACCTCAAACTTCTCTATCCAGGACTCAAGGTCTCACCCCTTCCATATCAGTGCTCTGGATTTAGCATAGGAGATGCAACTAAGCTACACATTCATCATCTACTATAGCTTTACCACCCTTACAATTAGGTCCAAAGTTGGATTTTTCTGTACTGCCTGCTTGTGGCTGCAGAAGATTAATGTCTCATTACATGTTGCCATAGAAATATCCTGGCTTTCACAACATACTTAAAATTGATAGCTGGCTGACTTGGGTTCATCATTATGTTTTTTCAAGATTTCTAAGAAAATTAACAAAAACCACCCTTTATTTTTAAAATTCCACTATTCTAATAATTATCATCTATCTATCCTATATAATAAAGGGGTAATATGCAAATTGACCATCACTCCAACATGCAAGATGGCCGTCCCCATGTGGTTAAAGATGACTGCCTCCATGTAGACACAAGATCAGTATGGGGAGGGCAGTTTGGGGTGACCAAGCCTGCAGGGGAGGGCAGTTAGGGGCAACCAGGCTGGCAAGGGAAGGCAATTAGGGGTGACCAGGCCAGTATTGGAGGGCAGTTGGGAGTGACCAGGCTTTCAGGGAGGGCAGTTGGGGTCAACCAGGCTTGCAAAGGAGGGCAGTTGGGGGTGACTAGGCCTGCAGGAGATGGTATGGGGAGGGGCAAGGCCAGCAGGGGAGGGCAGTTGGGGGTGACTAGGCCTGCAGGGTAGGGCAGTTAGGGGCAACCAGGCTTGCAAGGGAGGGCTGTTAGTGGTGACCAGGCCAGCAGTGGAGGGCAGCTGGGGGTGACTAGGCCTACAGGGGAGTTCAGTTTGGGGTGACCAGGCTGGCAGGGAAAAGAAATTAGGGGCAATTGGTCCGGCAGGGTAGCAGTTCAGCGTTGATCAGGCTGGCAGGGGAATGGTTAGGGGGTGATCAGGATGGTAAGCAGAAGTGGTTAGGGGCAATCAGGCAGGCAGGCAGGTGAGTGGTTGGGAGCCAACAGTCCCAGATTGTGAGAGGGGTGTCTCAGTTTGGAGAGGGTGCAGACTGGGCTGAGGGTCACCACTCTCCCTCAGTGCATGAAATTTCATGCACCAGCCTTTAGTCTACATATAACAGCCTAAGTGACCAAATGACCAGTCGACTGGTCACTATGACACACACTGAGCTAAAGCCCTCTCGTACTCTGGAACCTCTCAGGGAATGTTGGAGAGCTATTTTGGGCCCAATCCCGCAGGCCACAAATGACCTTCCAGACATCCTTCTGGACGACCTTCTGGACAAAGCCAGGACTGCGAGGGTTGAGCCCCTTGCATGAATTCTGTGCATTGGGCCTCTAGTGTAATATATAAAATAGGTACATGCAGTATAAGAAATTGATGGTATGTAATTGGACAAAGGGGGATGTAAAAATATTGAAAAGAAAATGAAAAAAATTACCATTATTTTCTGATAGGATGATCTACCTGGGAAACAAGACAGTCTGTTGAAATGCAAAACAAACAAACAAACAAATAAATAAATAAATAATAGGAACTTTCAGAACACTTGAAATCAAGTCTGAACTCTGACATTTTCTAGCTGTGAAACCTTAGGCAAGTTACATGAACTCTTTGACTCCATTTATTTATGTGAAAAATGGGTCAGGATGAGAATAATATTAAATTATAAAGTACTTATCATAAGGAGCTAACCTTCTTGTGTACTCTCATGAGTACTCAAGAAATACTCATGATTATTATTAATATATGTACATAATAATCAGGAATAATAAGATTAAAATATGATGTACAACAATACCATCGACATTAGCAACAAACAAAACTATGCATGAAGATGTTAACAAGAAGCAGGCAAGGTCTTCAAATTCTTCAGAGAAGCATAAAGTAAAATCTTTTTAAAAAAAATCTTTATTGTTGAAAGAATTACAGAAGTAATTCTCCCTGTTGACTTCTTCCAGGCAGACACCCCCCCTCCACCCTATTGTCTGGGTCCATGGGTTATGCATATATGTGTACAAGTTGATCTCTTCCCACCCACATAATAAGATTCCAAATAGGAAAATGAACTATTACAAAGGAACATATTCTACCAAAATAATGTAAACTTTGACCTATTCACAGTCAAAATTCTAACAGTGTTTTTAAGAAAGCAAAGTTCATCCAAATTTAATCTAAAAATAAGCATGAGATATTCTGGTCAAGATCATGGAGAAGTTAAACATTGTTTATGACTCTTCCAACAACCACATTTAGAAAAGGGACAGCAGCTCAAAAGCACCAGGGACATATGAGGAGGAACTGAATTGTCTGGCTTTAAGGTGAGGGCTAAAAGGGCAACTCTCTCTGGGGCTAAAGGGTCTCCCCCAACACAGCCCCTACCTGCAGGTGGAAATGCTAGCAAGTGCCTTTGTTCCTTTGTTGAGCTCTTCCCCATCCAGCCATCAGGCCCAAGCTGCACCAAATCTGTCTCCATTCACCTGGCTAACATTACTCTCAACTCACCATGGTGATCATCTGACAACCCACCTCAGCCAATTCACCTGCCAGGCCTGATTCCCTTTCTGAAGCTAATCCACAAAGGCAGCCAGCCTGTACTACTGCTGCAGACCTTCCTAAAATATCTAAAAGGTCCCCAAACAAGCAGCAAGTGCCTCTGTGTATCCTGTACCTCTAAGCAGCACCAATCTTGGCACTAGAAACAACTAGCCTCAGTTCACAGCATAACCACTCTCAGGTTTCTCCCAAACCATCATGGACAGCTACCAATCACAGGTACTTTGGAGCTCCTACCAGGATATAAACAGCAGCAGACCTTGGCCTGTACCAAGAGGCCCAGAACCAACACAACTGGCTACAGATCACACCAGAGCATCACCCAGTTAGCACCACAAATGACACACCCAAATGGTGGACTCAACAGACACCAAAGCCCACCTAGAGTGAATCCTCCTCCATGGGGTTTTCTCCTACACAGCAGCATGTATGTAGTAGCCAGGGCCAGTTCTCACAACCAGTTAGCCTGAGGGTCAGTTCCCCCGACTGACATGCCAACAACAATCAAGGCTCAACTAAAACAAAAAAGCACATACAACATGCACAAGGGACACCTCTGGGTCACCCAGTTCAGGTGAACAGGGAGACTGTCAGAGAGTGAAATAAAATTAACTCAAAGACACATCAAAATGAAAATACTAAAGGTTAAAAACAAAGATAAAATCTTATAGCAACCAGAGAAAAGCAGCTAGTTACTTACAAGGTAGCCCATAGGACCATCATCTGATTTTTCAATAGAAACGTTGCAGGCCAAAGGAATTGATACAAAGAATTCAAAGTGATGGAAAGCAAGGTCATACAACCAAGATGACTCTACCCAGCAAGGCTATTTATTTAGAATCAAAAGAAAGAACTTTTGAGACAAGAAAATGCTGGAGTTTAAAACCAGCAAAACAGTATTACAAGAAACATTAAAGGTTCATCTTAAATAATAAGAAACAAATAAAAATATGAAAAAGAAAATATCATTAAGAAAATCATTTCAATGATAAAGGTACACATATAATAAAAACAGTGAATCAACCAATACTAAATCTAGAACAAAGCTTAAAAAGCAAAAGTAGAAAGGTTATCTGTAATCACTACAGTAAATGAAGAGATATAAAAACAGAAAAGAAGTAATAATGACAAAAACATAAATGTGGAGGAGGTAAATAAAACTGGTAGTGATTATAGAATGTGTTCAAACTAAAGCAATCATCACTTAAACTAGACTGCTATACACATGGCTTGGCATATGTGAAGCACATAATAACCACAAACCAAAAAACCTAGAAGCAACATACAGAAAAAAATTTAAGAGACACACACTACAGAAAGTTATCAACATACAGAAGAAGAGAACAAGAGCATAAATAAACAGACTGCAAAAGCAATAAGAAAAAATGGATAAAATGGCAATAACTGCATACATATCAATAATTACTTTAGATGTAAATGGTTTAAATGCTCCAAATACAAGACATATGGATAAAGCAGATGTGGTGCATACATACAATGGAATATTACATGTTTATAAGAAAGAATAGAGTTTTATTATTTGCAACAGTATGAATTGGATAGACCTAGAGGTTATTATGCTAAAGAAAAATGTCATATAAATTCACTTATATATGAAATCTAAAACACAAAATAAATGTACAAGCAAGATAGAAGGATACTCATAAATATAGAGAACAAAATGATGGCTGCCAGATGGGAGGGGATTGGAAATCTGAGTCAAAAAAGAAAATGGATTATTAGCAGTTATGAAACAGTAACATAAATATAAAGTATAGTAGGGGGAATACATACAATAATATTGTAGTAACTATACACATATCAGGTGTCAGGTGAGTACTAGACATATTGGGGGGACACTTCCTAAGATTTATAAATGCCTATCCACTATGCTGTACACCTGAAATTAACATAATATTGAATGTCAACTGTAATTGAAAAATCTACAATAATAAAAGCATAATATGCAAATTGACCAAATGACCAAACAGCAGGACATCTTCTGGATGACCACACTATGACAAACACTGGCACCAGGCCAGCCAAGGCGGGTATAATGCAATTGGTTGGGGACCCTGCCATCTCTCCATGATTGCCCCAAATAGGGATTCCCAGGCCATCCAAGCAATCACATCCCTATCACCTGCAGATGAGGGGTGTGGATAGTGCTGCACAAATGGCAAGCAGTGGCAGTGGCGGGGGGTGGGGCCATCTACTGGCAGCCCAGGAAAGGAAAGCCCCAATAGGCCCTGATCACTGGCCAGGCCTAGAAACCCTACCCGAGGGGTCCTGGATTGTGAGAAGGTGCAGGCTGGACTGAGGGACACCCTCCTCCCCCTGAATGAATTTCATGCACTGGGCCTCTAGTAAAAAAATAAATGAGAATAGACTAGGAGAACAGGGGACACATTTTCTGCCAAATAGAAAGAACCCTAAAGCAGTGTTGTACTGGAGCTGAAGAAAACAGCCCAATAGAGTTGGGTAGAAGCTTCAGATTCAGACCAAATAGCATGTAGGGTTTAGTTGACTATTATGGTAGCACTTTAATCAGGAAATACATTTTATAATCTACACTAATAAAAGATACAAATTGACTGTACCTTTTGCAACACTCACCAGCCAATCAGTAGTGAGTATGCAAATTAACCCAACAAAGATGGTGGATTAATTTGCATACATAGGTGCCAAACAGCCTTCATTTCAGCAGCCAGGGGGAGGAAGGCCCATTCTTGCACAAATCTTCAGTCATTGGGCCTCTAGTATTCAATAAATGGCATTGAGATAACTGTATAATTATTTGGGGAGAAATGCAAGATCAATATTTTGTTTCTTATCAAACATACCAAAGATTAAAATAACTTAATGTGCCATTTTCCTTTTAAAAATATAATATATAAGAAATAAAAAAATGAATTAGGAAAAATAAAATGAAACACCTATAAATAAGTTACATTGAATCTGGCTACATAATTATGGATAACAATTCATATTTTGATGTCTTCTTATTTGAGATGTGAAGGATGAAAAAAGCCACACTATGAAGTCTCAATCAGAGAGCATTGCAGAAAGAAAGCTGCATGTGCAAAGGCCCTGAGCTGGGTCTTTGCTGTATTTATGGAATTAAATATGGGTCAGTATGCCTGGAGTAAAGAGGAGAGTGGAGGAATATGGCTTTGTGTGGGTAGGAAAGGGTCAGGCCATGTAGAACCCTGCTAAGTTTTTAAAATTTTATATTTTGAGTGTCATGAGGAGCCTTAAAATGTTTAAAGGTGTATATATGAAATAAAATTTATATATATATATATATACATAATATATATATATATTTAGTAAATATAAATATATATATATATTTAGTAACTGTCCTTCTATTTGCATTTTACAGTAGTATTTTAATAATTAGCTCTGTGTTTAATTTTTTATTAGATACTTATTCAATGCCTTTTGCATAAATCGTTCCCAGTACAAAATTTAAAATTGATTTTCAGTTATTTTATTTAGACTTTTGTAATCATATTTATAAATGAGACTTATTTCTAGTTCCTTTTTTATGTGCCATTCCTATTACCTTTCTAATATGATTTGTTTGCATTAGAGTCTGTCTGAAGCTTGCATTCACTTATTGTCAACTTCCACCATTTGAAATTAGTTGACTCTTCTTCAATAACTTGTGATGTAATTTTTATAGAAATCCCATGGAATCCATTTTCCCCAAAACAGCTTTTAATATATTGCAATCTATTGATTATGAACAAAATTTCCAATGTGAATAATTCAAGCAATACAACAAATTGGAATAGAAAGAAAGTAAAAGTCATTTCAAGTACTGTCATGCAGGCACTGTCAACATTGTGGAGGCATACGTTTTACATTAGAAAACACATTCTAAGTCAGATAAATCAATGAAGGAAAAACACCACTGAATAAAACTTGGTAAATTTTTTAATTTTAAGATTAAAGAAAAATCATGAGGATGAAATATAAGGTTATTCAAGAAGAAATAATAGGTAATAAATAATAGGTAATAAATGACAGTATTGAGTGCATCAAGATGACTGAGAGCGTGTTCACCACAATGTTGACAAGAGGTTAGGGAGACCCCCAGCTAGGACTCTTGGAGCGCATTGAAGGGATTTGGATATCATTAACTGCATTGCAAACTCCATCAGGAAGCCTGTCCATGGACCACAGGAGAGCTTCATCCAATAGTAAAAAATAAACAACCCAGTTAAAAAAAAAAAACAGGTAAAGGGCCTTGCTGGGGTGGCTCAGTTGTTTGAGTATCGTCCTGTGCACAGAAGGGTTGCAGGTTCAATTGCCAGCTTGATACCTGGTCTGGCACATACCTGGGTTGCGGGTTTGATTCCTAGTCAGGGACTATACTGAAGGCAACCAATCGATGTTTCTCTCTCACATTGATGTTATTTCTCACTCTTTCTCTCTCTCTCTGTCCCTGTCCCTACCCCTACCCGTATCCCTATCCCCATCCCTATCTCCATCCCCATCCCCGCCTCTCTCTCTCTCTCTCTCTCTCTTTCTCTCTCTCTCTCTCTCTCTCCCTCCATCTCTCAAAGCATATTCTCAGATAAGGATTAAAAAACAAACAAACAAACAAACAAACCATAAATTAGATAAAGAACCAGAAAAGCCATTTTTCCAATTAAAAAAATATACGAACAGCCATTAGGTATATAAAAGATGCTGAAAATAACTAATTATCATGGAAATGCAAATAAAAACCTCTATGAGATATCACTTTACACGTTAGAATAGCTATTATAAAAAATACAAAAATAACAAATGTTGGCAAGAATCTGGAAGAAAAAAAAACCCTCAGTCTCTGTTGGTGGTCTAGTCATTATGAAAATAGTATGGGGGTTCTCAAAAATTTAAAAATTGGACTACCATATGATCCAGCAATCCTTTTTCTGAGTATATATTCAAAGAAAATAAAATCAGTGCCTCAAGACACTCCCATATTCATTGCAACATTGTTCACAACAGCCAAGCTTTGGAAAGAACCCAAGTGTCTATGAGGGGATGAATGGATAAAGAAAGTGTAGCATATATGTACTTTAGAATGTATTTCAGCTTTTAGAAAGAAGGGAATTCTGCCATTTGTGACAATATGGATAAATCTTGAGGATAGTATGCTAAGTAAAATAAGCCAGACTGCATGATCCTATTTATACATGGGATCTAAAAATGTTAAATGCATAAAAGCAGGGGATAGAATGGTGGTCACCAGGACAGGGAGGGGAGGGTAATAGAGAGATGTTAGTCAAAGGTTTCAAAATTCCAGTCATGTAGGATAAATAAGTTCTAGGGATTTAATGTATAGCAGGGCGATTGCAGAAAATAATAGTGTTGAATACTGACAATTTGCTAAAGGAGTAGATTTCATGTGCTCTCACCAGAAAAAAAGGTAATTATGTGAGGAGATTGATATATTAATTAATTTGGCTGGTTATGATTTTACTTTGCATGTGTATATATATCTCCATTACATTTTATACCTTAAATATAGGGTGTCCTCAAAAATGTATAAATACACTTGAACTATAAAAGCAATGTTTATTAAAATACATTTCTTTTTGAAAATTGATCTTTCAGCTGTTAAAGTGTGTATCCTTTTTTGAGACACACACACACACACACACACACACACACACACACACACATATATATATAATTTTTATAAAAAATAAAAATGCTTTTTCAAACTTGTATGAGGTCACCATATATTTCATTTATAAATATTTCTATTTTTAAATGCTCTAACGGGTATTAATAATATAGAAAACTTGCTGTAACCCTAGATGATAGAAATAATTTTCAGTTTTCAATGCTTCTGGAATATAACCACTCTTACCAATAATTATGTTATAACACATTTATTAAGTAAATATAATAAAATGCTAGTAAATTTGCTGCTTGTAAAATGAATGACAATAAGAAACAATATTGATGCAACATTGGGGAAATAGTTATGATTTGATAACATTTTGGCAATATAGAATATGAGCTTTAAAACTATCCAAAACTATATGTGACATACTTGTTTTTAAGAAAGTAGGCTAAGAGAATAAATCCATGCAAAAATAATGCTTGTCAAAATGTTACTTTTTAATATTCAAAAATTTGAATTAATCCTCAAGCAGTACTCTTTGACAAAACTATGGTGTAAGGTTTATTGACATACCTCAAAAAAGTATAATTATGACAAATATGTAAACTGTGTTGTTACAGGGGCATTCATATACAAAATACAAATATGATAGAGTAACATGTAACTTAACTTAAAAGATAACTAAAATATTGGTGAATATTAATTTAAACAGGGAAATATGCACATCTGTCAATTAGTGAGGAGGGAATACGGAGTAGTGTCAAGAGGTGTATTTCAAGAGAAGTAGGTATATTTTTAATTTAAACTTAAACACCCAGTAGGCATGGGAAAATTCAGATAGACTGAAATCTTCCCAGCATCTGAATCCTGGTAAGTGGACAATCCAGCATTAACTCCCAAAATGTTCTCCAAAAGAATGATTAAAGCCCAGGTTCCCTTCAGGTTTCACAATACAGGTTAGAGGCAATTTCTTATCAGCAACTTTTTGAGTGAATTCACATTATCTGCTGCTCCTCAGCTTTAATTTTAACAAAGACTTCCACCACAATAGCTAATTTATTGAAAAGATACCACATACTAGAAATGAACTCTTTACATGCTTCCATGAATATCTAATTCATCAGAGAGAATGCTTTACGTATATTACTCAAATATCTTGACAACACAATAAGGTAGGTTGTACTTGCTTTGTAAGGTTAAATAATATCCCAGAGTCACACAGCTTACAAGTGGCAAAGCCAAGAATTGAACATGCTTCAGTCTAACTCTAGAGCCACGCTATCTACCACTCTGCTATCTTTCATTGTCAGAAGGTAGCAGGTGAGCTTTCTTTAAGGTACATAGGGAGCAGGTGAGCTGGCTATCAACAACTGACTTCCACTGGAGAGAGATTATCTGCAGTAACCACAGTCTAAGTCACTGCAGCTTGCAACCGGATACTTAAAGGGAAATAGACACGAGTGAAAAATAGCACCCAGTAGTAGCCTTTTATTTTCTTACAGAATCTAATTGGTTATGGTGTACCTTATTGTACATATATTTCCCCCAACTTTTACTGACATAGCTTTTTGGTAACCATCAACATCATTCAGTGTATGATGAAGATGTTGGCCTGAGATGATCTTGGGAGAAACACAGGACAGAGCCAGGTAACTGTGGGCCACATGTGGAGATGGACCTGATTTCCAGGAAGAGTAGTGTGCACTTTATTCTGCTGGCAGTATGAGGCTACTGGAGAACTCCAACAGAGTGGGCATCATGGTGATGAAACCGTGTACAAGACAGACAGAATGGGGAGAGACTGAAGACTGAGAACTTCTAGGAGGGGTGTCAATCATTCAGGTAAGAAATGATGAAGTGTCCATAAAATCACTCTTTCCTGGCCCCTAGCTTTATGATTGCAATATGCCAGAGGTCTACAGCACATATTAATGAGGCCAGGCATTATGCCAGGTGGTAAGCATCAGTACTGCAAAGATGAAATTGATTTGGGAAAGTTTTCCCAAAAATAAAAATTAAATTTTCACATGAAATTGAAGATGTTAAGAGGAGTGGGATCTTGGATGCTTAGCAAAATATTGCAATAGGTCTATCTAAATACTCATCAAGTTTTTCCAAGTCCCAGTTTCTATTCTTTCAGCATCCAGGCACAGACACAGAGAGTCCCAGTGCAAAACACTGTTGGTGGGACCAAAGTCGTCAAGGTCACAGTGATAGGAAAGTTATTTTGGCCACATACAACAGCATAACAAGAAAATCCCTTATTTTTGTCCTGAGTGGTTCCATGTTGTTTCAAAGTATTCAAACACTTCATTTATTATATTATAAATCTGAGTGGCTTCAATTTTAGAACATTACAATTTTAAGAACTTAAACTAAAGATAATAGGTTTGTTCTGATGCACTCCTACAGCTTATGCATGAATATTTCCAATTCAAATCACAGATCCTAGAAGCGAGGTCTCCACCTTCTCTCCCTTTCTTGTTCCTCACTGCTTACTTGTGGGGAGTGCAATTGGGTAGAGATTTCCATATTGAAGTTGAAGGCACTACCACTCAGGGGAGTGCATTTTCCTAAACCGGATTACCTTTCTCAGGGAAGACTTGATGTCTCTGTTCCTCAAACTGTAGATAAAGGGATTTAGCATTGGGGTGACCACTGTGTACATCACCGAAGCAACAGCTCCTTTCTGAGCTGAGCGGGTTGAGGGGGAACTGAAATAAACAAAAAAGGAAGACCCAAAGAATAGAGAGACCACAGACAGATGAGAACTGCAGGTAGAAAAGGCTTTCCTCTTCCCTTGAGCTGAGGGGATCTTCAGGATGGTGGAGAAAATGTATGTGTAAGAGATAACTAAGCAAAGCACACAAACCAGGCCTGTGAGGCTGCCGATGGTGAAGATCATCAGCTCGTTGATGTAGGGGTAAGTGCAGGACAGACTCAGAAGGGGATTGATGTCACAAAAGAAGTGTGGGATCTCATGGCCTGCACAGAAGGACAGGCTGTTCATCAAAAGTGTGTGTAAGAGGGAGCTGAGGGCAGTCATGATCCAAGATGCAGACACGAGGAAGACACAGAGCCCAGGGCTCATGACCGTAATGTAATGGAGTGGGTGGCATATGGCCACATAGCGGTCATAGGCCATGACTACTAAGAGGAATGCTTCTAGCATCCCAAAAAGCATAAAAAAATATAGTTGTGATAGACACCCTGCATATGAGATGACCTGATTCTGGATCCATATGTTTGCCAGCATCTTGGGGACTGTAGTGGACACAAAGCAGGTGTCAGCAAGGGAGAGGTTGATGAGGAAGAAATACATAGGATTGTGGAGTTGAGCATCAGCTATGATGGCCAGAATGATGAGGAGGTTGCCTGCCACTGTGATCAGGTACATGGACAGGAACAGCCCAAAGAGGACTTCCTGTTGCTCTGGCTCTGCAGAGAGCCCCAGGAGGAAAAATTCTGAGACGCTGGTCAAGTTTTCCCATCCCATTTGTCTGTAAGCAGAAAGTTGGGACAATTGAATGAGGTTGATAAGTCCTACATTATGAACTGTGAAAATTATGCAATATGCTAATATTGATCTTCTAATCTGAGATGGATCCATATGAAATCTCCAATGTTTAACTGGTTGGGACTTACAACAATGGAAGTTTCATGTACTTCAACGAAATTTTTGCAAATGCCTGTACTCGGTGCCAATGGAAAGGAAAGATTTGTTTGTACTCAGAAAGAGGTTTTGTCTTTAAACTTCATTATATAAGCATTAACCCAGTATGTTTTGTGGCTAACCTGGAGGTGTTTCTTGGCATTAACTATTGTGGTATTCATGTGGCCATTATGACATTAATCCATCCTAAATCTCTACCCATGTTATTTCCTCAGGCTGAAATAGTCCACCCTATCTCATTCATTTATCTAGCTAAACTTCAGATCTCAGCTTAGATGTCACTTCTTCTAGGAATCCTTCCCTGGTTAAACTCTTACCACAAACTCAAGTTCATGCCATCTCCCCATGCCTCCCGTGCCTTCCCCATCAGAGTCTGTGCCACTCTGCATTGTGATCAACAACTTGTTTGTGTCTTTCACACTCTCACTGGTGCAAGCACCACTGAGGGTAGTCAGAGAAAATGCCTATCTTGTTCATCTTTGGAATGTAGCATTAGCCCTGAGCCTGGTGCAATATAGATACTCTGTGAGTATCCAACTTGTGAATAAATAAACTCAAAGAATAGAAAGTAAAATTGAGTAGAGGTAATACCAGGCAGAGGAAACAGCTGAACTTTTTAAAAAAATCTTCATTGTTGAAAGTATTATACATGTCCCCCTTTTTCCCCACTTCCCTCTCCCACCCTTCTCCTATCTCTAGGCCTATTGTCTGTGTCTATGGGTTATGTATATAGGAATATGAGTTCATTGGTTAATCTCTTCCTCCTGCTTTCAAAATTTATAGGGAACTCATATAACTTAGCAAAAGGAAGCCAAACAATACAATTAAGAAATGGGCAAAAGACTTAAATAGACACTTCTCCAAAAGACTTAAATAGACACTTCTACAGAAGGCCAAAGAGCATATGAAAAAATGCTAAAAGTCAACAATCATCTGAGAGATGCAAGTCAAAACAGCCTGCACTTTTTTGTTACTAGTTTCTCACATACTAGTAGCTTTGAGTTAATGGAGTCTTAGCCATGGGAATATGTTGAAAACCTGGTTACAGACACATAAAGATATCAAACAAAGCAAATGCAGTCTTTCCACATGACATTCTGGAAATGGAAGAGTATTCCAGCTGAGGGATTAACCCACAGAATTAGTTTCCCTGTGCTACCTTTTTCCCTCCAAAGAACATGTCCTACAAATCTGTCAGCCCCAGTTGCATCACTAGTTACCAGATAACAATGGCATCTGGTGTCTTATTCCCTAACTGACCATGGATATCTCTCACCAAAATGGTTTCCTCTTGTATGTGGACACACCAAGGCCTGTTGCATGCTGCTGCCCTCTTATTAAAAAACCCACCAAAGGCAAAAATAGGAAGCCCAGGAATAGAACACAATATACAACAGATTTTAGTTTGCTGAAGGTGGCATTGCCACTTGGTAGAAAAAGGAAGAGGGACAAGCTTGCTAACACTTTGGGGAAAATTAATTTAGATTCATCCCCCACAGTGTTTACTAGATAAATTTCAGTTATCTAAAGCATTGTATCTACAGATATAACTATAAAGTAAGCAGAAGAAATTATAATACAATAGCTATTTGATCTCAGGACAAGCGTGTCCTTTTTAATTACAAAAAAAAAGGATACAACAATAAAGGTGGAAAAATTGGTTTCATCAAATTAAATTAAAATTTTTTCCTTTTAAAGGAAAACATCATATACAAAGTAAAAGGCAAACAAAAATGTGGAAAGATGCTTTCAACCTACATTATAGAAAGGATTAATATTCTTAAGAGTAATTAATAAATTAATTAATAAGTAGAGGACACTCCACCCAATAGAAAAATGAATAAATAACACTAAGTCACAGCCAGCAGGGGCAGAACTGTATATAGTCTCAATTGTTTAATTCCAAGACTTGTGCTCTTCACCTTTCTCTTGGTCTCCATTATCACCACACCTTGTTTGCTAGCAGCTAAAGTCCCCAAGATCACAGGTTGTGTGCAATTAGCCAAAATGTGATTATAATAGATGGCTTTTCCACCACTTTCTCCCAAGGGTCCCCGTACTACTCAGGTCCTCTGTTTATTAAACTTTGCATTCTCCATACCCCATAGACATAGCTCTAAGATGTTAGTGGATGGATTAGGGGGGTTCAGTACATGGCTACATTGGTTGACCTTTCCCCAAACCCCCTTATGAGTATAAACACTATAGTTTTCTGGCCCAACAGCTGTTGCCTTTTCCACTGCTCAGAGCCTATCCCATCTCTCCCTTACTCAGGACAGAAGGTCTACTGACTAGAGCAGATAAAAAGGTTTCATAATCTCCACTCCCCTCAATCTCATCTCTTGACCATTTCTGGCTCAGCAGACACAGGAAACTCAGTCCTGGCAGCTTTTGTCTTAGCTTCCTGAATCACAGAGCGACCTTACTTCCTTTTTCTTTCTCCATTTGCTCAAGTTTAGTCTCAACTTTTAGGCCAGCTCTTGCCTCATGAATACCAAGTTCTACTTCATCAAAACATTAAACTAATTCAATGTAGTGCCCTTCCTTTTTGAATAAGGTCAGTGGGCATTTTCCAGGCTTGTTGTAAATAAAAACTCTCGTAACCTCTCAAAACAAATTTATTCTTACATTTTATATTAGCTCTGCTGTTTTAACATACAAATTTCCTGTGGTTGCTTATAATTTTTGGTGAATTTAGCTAGGATACTTTCTGGACTCAAGTTCATGTTTGAAAATGGAAATGAAATGTAGAGAACTTAAGTTTCTCACTTTGAAGAAAGAAACATTCAGAGAAAAGCAGTAAAAGTTACAAGGTTAAAAACAGAAGGAATAAGGTATGTGTGTGGAAGGGGGAGACTGAGTGATCAGATGATGTCTGAAGTATTTATTCCTGTAATTGGTCCAAATATAAACATTTTAATCCCACCTCCTCAAATAATATATATTTTGTTGCTAGTATGTTTGGTACAAATCTCTTAAAAGTTAAACCGAATGCCAGTAGCAGTGATTACTTTGAGAGGTTTGGGGACTGGGTGGATGAGACATAGAAGAAAGAGGGAGATTTTTCAGGTGTACCTTGTAATACATTTTTTTCCCTCTCATTTTTTGTTGTTGTTTTTAAATAGTTTGGTAAACAATTTTATATTGATTATATTAATTTTAGGTGTAAACTATAGTAAGAACTTTAAGCCATGTGAATATACTACTTATTGAAAAATAAATTATGGAAACCATTCCCCCAAAACAAAACAGTACAGAATAATGCAGCCTTTCTTTTCCAGAGATTCCATAATAGCAGACACATTTGCTTGATTGAAGCCACCTCCTTTTAATCTCTTCATGTGATGTGGGGGCCTAAGTGTGTCCGTTCACGTGTTTGTGCATGTGTGTGAGTGTGTGAGGTTATGTGTGTCTCCTGTAAAGGCTGGTGTTTGAGTGACAGGGATCAGTGTGGAATTATCTGAAGAGAAGTCACTGTTGATTCCTGTGGCCTCGTCTCTTTACAGCACATGACTCTCATTGTCTGTAAGATTTTATGGACATGAGACTCTGCCTCTTTAGGTCACTGAAGCAGCCCATTGTTGATATAGGACTACTTGTGCAAGATGGGCTCCTAAGTGAGCACTGGGTAGGATGGGAAAAGGAAAAGAAGGGAGAAAAAATGAGCAGAATAGAGTCATGTGTCTTTTCTCTTAGTCCTTACCTGATTGTTCTTGCCAATCGCTGAGGGTGTTACTGGAAGGCTTCTGTTTGCCTCATCTCTCACACAGTGGGCGGTCAGAAGAAGGTGACAGGAACTTCATTTAAAGGCACCAAAAGGAAATTTGCTTCATGCTCTGAATATGTTGAATAATGAGTCTTGCCATCATTGCACCTGTTCAAATTTCTCCTTTAGCCTCAAAGCATTACAGGGGTTCTGATTTTTGTCCATTCTGAGGAAAAAAGGATTAAGATTAAAAGGTTAAGATTATGATCATGCCAGCATTTATCATCCTGGGAAACTACATTCACAGAACACCACATAGAGTCTAAGAGCAGCCACATAGCATCCCTGTTTCTTTCAGAATTTGCTGCTAATGCCTGCCCCTTGTACTTGTTCAGAGAATCCACAAGAAATACATTCTTCTAATTTCATCTATACTCTTGGAAGTGAGATTCTTCTATTCTTAGTTATAAGTTGGGCCAGGCTTGAGAGTTGTTAAATTAGAGATAATTAATTCTGTGGAGTACCCCAAACCCAAGAGGATTGAGAACACAGTGTGGTGTCCCTGCTGTGAGCTGGTCCAAGAGAGATTAATACATTAGGGACCTGTCTAAGATACCTCTGTGGCCCCATGAGATCCTAGCAATCTATTCACCAGAAAAACAGCTAAGGTGTTTTGGTCAATTAATTTAGCCTTATGATATTTTCTTGGTATTTTTCAGGGGGGCTTAAGTGGAGGCCTTCAGCACATTAACAGGGCCAGGTGCGTGAGCCACTTTTGGCTCAGAGAGTATCTTACTATCTTGTCTTCTTCTCAACATAATAATCCTAGCCCACATTGAGGCTTTGTTGGTGTAGCCCCACTTGTACTATGTATAGCTCCTTTGGTCTAGGGAGAACAGAGGTAAGAATCTGGGCATTATCAAGGCAGGTACCTACAACCTGAATCCTATCCTTGCAGATCAATGAGGCAAATAGAAGCTAAAATGACACTGGTAAATGCAATCTCTTCTTTTCTACTGGAGAAATGGTCACATAATTACCCCTTTGCCTCAAGGTCATTTACTCAAGGATGCAGAGAATAAAGAAGCACAGAATGTGGATGACTTGGGCATGCGGGTTATTCTTGGGTCTCCTTGGAACAATGGCCAATTTCTTGTGTGTTCTAGAAGTGCTGGCATGAGATACACTTAATTAAGTAATCTAATGTTTTCAGTATATTATTCCATTTTATTCAACACAATAACTACATAACTCCATGTTTTAAAAAAATCTAGTTTAATTTTTTTTCTTCCATGAGCAAACAGAATAGAGTGAACTAATTTTATAAGAACAACAGGTAATGTGACTTGGAACATGAGTATCTGATACTCAGAATGTACTGACAAAGTGGAATGGCAATGACCACAGCCGAAGGGACAGAAGTAAGGAAGAAAGCAAAAGCAGGTGCTGGAACTAGAAATATTATCTGGGCTGAGTCCTTCTTTCTATATCACTTCCTTTTTTCTTAGACCTGGAGAGGTACAACATGAAGAGAGCTCGAATCCAACTCATGTTTTCTCAGTGTGACCATAGCATCTCCAAATGTTGTACCATAAACCATCAAGTGAGATACAAGATGCCTCAATGAACCAATTAATTAAGAGTCTTTTATTGCACATGGCCCAGAGAGAGGTGTCTCTTCCAAATCTCTGAACAACACGTACAGGAAGTTTTTCATATTTATACCTTTTGAGCTTCTTTGTCTGCAGATTTTATAAAGGGCTCTGTGTGAGTTGTTACAGTTTGTAGTCTTGAATACATAAAGAACAAACATGTGGCATAAGAATATTGGAATTATTATCAGTATCAGTCCACTATGTTAGGTGGCTAGCTTGCAAGTTCAGACAGTTAAATTTATCTTTTTCTGTTATTCAAACTAAAACATTATTTTATAGAATAAGAAACTATCTAAAAGTGACAGAGTTTGCACAACAAGGGACTATCAATAGCAGAGAATTTAAACAGCAGTTTTATACAAAATAATGGTTACTTTGCTTCACAAAGACCCCTTTATCTTTTTTCCACAGTCCTGATCTAGAGAGGTATAGCATGGTGACAAAAGATTGCAAGTTATTTAAAGATTGGAGTCAGATAGCCTGGGACTGAATTCAAGGTATGTGGACCTGCACATTTTTTTTTTAATTCTCCAAGCCCGAGTGTTCTCATTTTAATGACCCCCAAATTAATCCTTCATGTGTGGAACAGGTTCTAGCAAAAGATAAAGAATTAAACTGATATTTGAGCTGTTGTCTAAAGGAAAGTATTTCTAGTTTGATTTCAGTCAAGTTATATGAGTTTTGAAACAAACAAGTAAACAAACAAAACCCTAACATTTTATGAAAAATATAACATAGTCCACTTTCCATAACACAATATTCACAATGTCCAGGAATCAATAAAAGTTATTCAACATATGAAAAAAAAACACAAAACTAGGAAACAGGAGCCATTCTCAAGAGAAAAGACATTCAGTGGAGACACAAATGTGGGAACTCAGATGTTAGACTTACAGAGAAGGCTTTCATAACAGCTATTACAGCCTGGCATAGCTCAGTGGTTGAACATCAATCTATGAACCAGGATGTCAAGGTTCAATTCCCAGTCCAGGCACATGCCTGAGTTGTGGGCTGGATCTCCATTATGGGGTGCACAAGAGGCAGCTGATCAATGACTTTTTCTCATCACTGATGTTTCTATTTCTCTTTTCCTCTCCCTTACTCTCTGAAATAAATTAAATTACATTAAAATATAAAAATATATAAAAAATAAAGGTAAAACAGCTTTCCTCCATGAAGTAAAGAAAAATGTACAAGTTATAAAATAACTTCATAAAGATGCATGTCTTTTCCAATATTAATAATTTGAAAAGTCTGTGCAGCCTTTTATACTAGCTCATCAAAAGTCGATCATGTGGTCATCGAAACTGAATTACTTATGAAAATATTAGCAAGTAAGATCAATATTGATGGCAAAGAGCTTGCAATGTTAAGTATTCCAGTATATTTTTTCTACAAAACTGTGAAATTATAAACACTTATTACCTTAAAGTTGTGAAGTAAAAATTTTGGCAACCATTAAAATAAAGCACAGTTACCATTTTCTCCTGTGTGTGTATGTGAGTGTCTAAGAAAACAAGTATACAAACAGTTTTGTTAAATATAGGCATAGTGATGTTTAATCTTCAGATATTATTCATCTTGCAGAACTGAATTTTGCAGCCTTTCACTAATAATTTCCCTATCCCTTGCAGAGCTAAGAGGCTCACAAATGATGTTGATGTTGGTAGTATGAAAACCACACTTTAAGTAGCAAGAGTATGAAGAGATAAAGGACCAATAATCAGAAAATTATGAGACATTGAGTAGAGAAATTGAAGAAGATAAAAAAATAAAAGCTTATGTGGTAGTCAGAGATAGAAATAAATTAACACCATTACAATTGTCATATTACCAAACCAATCTATAGATTCAATGTAATGCCTATCTATAGCATTTTTCACAGAACTTAAACAAAGAATCCAAAAATGTATATGAAAGCACAAAAGATGTCAAATAGCCACAACAGCCTTGAGAAAGAAGAACAAAGTTAGAGGTAATAGGCTACCTGATAGCAAACTATTCTACAAGGCTATGTTCATCAAAAGAGCATGGCACTGGCCTAAAAATAATAGATCCTCCCTTCCTCCAATTGGTGGGCGGAATATGATATAATCGGAGTTTGCGGGACATTCCCTGGACATTGAACCACCAATCAGCGTGTGCCAAGTGACCTGGGCCCCACCCCTTCCCGTTCCTTCCCTCAAAAGGTGTGTTCACCTCTGCACATTTTGCTGTCTCCCCAGACTTCAAGGTAGTCCAGCTGGGTCTTTCTCCTCTTCTTCCTCCTCTAATCCTGGTTTTTCTACCTCCTCCTTAATGAATCTCACTTGATAGTGCAGAATAAACTTCCTCTTTAACATGCCTTGGTCTCCAACTCCTATTTCCTCTGCCTCAAACCTTACAAAAAATAAAAATCTAAATCAGTGGAACAGAATAGAATCCAGAAACAAACCCATATGGTCGATAAATATTTAACAAAGGCAAGAATGGGGTAGACACAGTTCATTTAATAAATGGTGTTGGGAAAATTGGACAATACATTTAAAAAAGTGGAACTAGACCACTTTCTTAAACCATATACTAGAATAAACTAAAAATGAATTAAAGACAGAAATGTAAGAGATGAAACTATAAAATCTGTAGAAAATCGTGTAAGCAGCCTGGCCGGTTGGCTGAGTGAATTGAAGGTTGCCCCAGGCATCAAGAGGTTGTTTCATGGTCAGGTCACATGCCTGGGTTGTAGGCTTAATCCCAAATAAGTGGGTACAAGAGGCAGCTGATATATGTTTCTCTCTCATTGATATATATATATATATATATATATATATATATATATATATATATCCCTTCCACTGTTTCTAAAAATCAATAAAAACAAAGAAAACATAAGCAGTCAGCACACTAACATTTGTCTTGGCAAAATTTTTTTTCTGATCTATTTGCTCAGGTAAGGAAACAAAATTAAAAATAGAAAAATGGAACTATATCATACTAAAAAAATGTATGCACAATAGAGGAAACCATCAACAAAATGAAAAAAATAAACACCCTCCTGAATGGGAGAAAAATTCACCAATGATACATCTTATAAAGGGTTAATATCCAAACTTTATAAAGAACTTATCCAACTCAACATCAAAAAACAAACAAAAAAGACCCCCCCACACACAAAAAAAAAACAAAAACCCAACACACACACACACACACACACACACACACACACACACACACACACGTGCACACACACACACATACACAAAAAAAAAATCCGATTTAAAAATAGGCAGAAGACTGAATGGACATTTCTCCCAAGAGAACATAAAAATGGCCAGTAGACATATGAAAACATCCTCAGACTCACGAATCATCAGAGAAATGCAAATTAAAACCACAATATGGTATCACCTCTCACCTGTCAAAATGGCTACCATCAATAAATCAACAAACACTCTTACTGAGGGTGTGGAGAAAATGGAACCCTATGCACTGTTGGTGTGAGTGCAGATAGGTGCAAAAACAGTGTGGAGTTGCCTTAAAATATTAAAGATGGAGCTGCCTTATGACCCAGCGATTTTGCCTCAGGGAATATATTCAAAGAAACATGAAATACTAATTCAAAAGAATATATGCACTTGTATCTTCATTGTAGTGTTCTTTGCAAGAGTCATGATTTGGAAGCAGCCCAAGAGTCCATCGGTAGATGAGTGGATAAAAAGCTGTGGTACATTGACATAATGGAACACCATGGGTTTGTAAAAAAGAAGGAAATCTTACCCTTTGCAATAGCATGTTTGGACCGGAAGATCATTATACTAAGTGAAATGAGCCCATTAGATAAATCCAAGTATTATATGATTTCATTCATATGTGAAATCTAATGGACAGTATAAAACTAACAAACATAATAGAAACAGACTTCTAGATAGAGAACAGACTGGCAGGTGTCAGAGGGGAGAGGAAATGGGGCTGAAGAACTGAATACAAAAAAGGATAAGGAAGCCCGTGATGGTGTGAGTCAGGTGGTTGGGTATTATCCTATGCACTGAGTTTACTGATTCCATTCCAAGTCAGAACACATGCCCAGATTGCTGACTTCATTCCCAGAAGGCCGTGTGCAGGAGGCAGCTGATCCATGTCTCTCATCAATGTTTCCATCTCTCTATCTCTCTCCCTTCCTCTCTCTCTAAAATCAATAAAAACATTTTAAAAAACAAAATTCAATGATCAAAAACTTTAAAAACACATTTTTAATACTTAATACATGGTAACTAAGGGAACATCTAAGTTTATATTTTTATACTGTGCACACTAGAAATGCATAGTCTTCACTGTAGTAAAAAACTCAATAGAAAGCATCAAAAGTAGACTAGAAGAAGCAGAGGACTGCATCAGTGAGCTAAAAGACAAGGTAGAAAAAAATACCCAAGTACAGCAGCTTCTAGAAAAAAAAAATTAGAAAGCAAGAGGAGAGCCTAAGGGAACTTTGATATAACATAAAACAAAACAACATCTGCATAATTGGGGTTTCAGAAAGAGTGGAAACTGAGAAACGAATAGAAAACCTGTTTGAAGAAATAATGACAGAAAACTTCCCTAATATAGGAAAGAAGAAGAAAAAAAAACAACACAAATCCAAGAAGCTCACAGAGTCCCAAGCAAAATAAACCCCAGAAAACTGACACCAAGGCACATTATAATTAAACTGGCAAACACCAACGACAAAGTAAGAATCTTAAAATTGGCAAGTGAGAAACAGAAAGTTACCTCCAAAGGAACCCCCATCAGACTAGCAACTGATTTCTCAACAGAAACTCATCAGGCCAGAAGGGAATGGAATGAAATATACAAAGTCATGCAAAGGAAGGGTCTCAATCCAAGAATACTGTACCCTGCAAGACTTTCAATCAAACTTAAAGGTGAAATCAGAAGCTTCACAGATAAAAAAGGACTAAGGGAATATATTACCACCAAACCAGCATTGCAAGAAATGTTAAAGGGTCTGCTGTAATAAAAAGAAATAGGAAGAGAGAAAGGAACTCCGGGGTAAAGACTAAAAAATGGCGACAGATAAGTACCTATCAATAATAACGTTAAATGTAAATGGATTAAATACTCCAATCAAGAGACATAGGGTAACCGATTGGATAAGAAAACATGATCCATATATCTGCTGTCTACAAGAAACCCACCTCAGAAAAAGAGATGCACACAGATTGAGGGTGAAGGGATGGAAGATGGTATTTCAGGCAAATGGAAATGAAAAAAAAAGTTGGGGTTGTAATACTTATATCTGACAAATTAGATCTCAAAGTGAAGGACATAAGAAGAGATAAAGAAGGCCCTTCATAACACTAAGGGGAACAATCCAACAAGAAGAAATAACTCTGGTAAACATATATGCACCCAATATAGGAGCATCTAAATACATTAAAAAAAACTCCTGGAGGATATTAAGGGAGAAATTGATAGCAATACAATAATAGTAGGAGACTTTACTACCCCATTGTCACCACTGGACAAATCCTCTAAACAAAAAATCAGCAAAGAAACATCAATCCTAAATGACTCACTAGACCAGATGGAATTAATTGATATCTTCAGAACATTTCACCCCAAAGCCACAGAATATACATTCTTCTCGAGTGCACATGGGTCATTTTCAAAGATAGATCATATGTTGGGTCATAAGAAGTCTCTTCAAATTCAAGAAAATAGAAATCATATCAAGCATTTTCTCAGACCACAGTGGCATAAAACTGGAAATCAATTATAATAAAAACAATATAAAGAAATCAAACACATGGAGACTAAACAGCATGCTATTAAACAATGACTGGGTAACCAGAGAGATCAAGGAAGAAATAAAAAACATCATGGCAACAAATGACAATGACAACACAAAAATACAAAATTTATGGGACACACTGAAAGCAGTCTTGAGAGGGAAGTTCATAGCCCTGCAAGCCTACTGCAAAAAAAAAAACAGGAAACAATGGTAATAAATTACCTATCCCTACAACTCAAAGAGCTAGAAAGAAAGCAACAAGAAAAGCCCAGTGTACCCAGAAGGAAGGAAATCGTGAAGATCAGAGTGGAAATAAACAACATGGACACCAAAGAAACAATTCAAAAGAGCAACAAAACCAAGAGCAGGTTATTTGAAAGGATAAACAAGATTGATGGACCTCTAGCCAGGCTCACCAAGAAGCAAAGAGAGAAGACCCAAATAAACAAAATAAGTAATGAAAGGGTAGAAATAACAACAGACCCCATGGAATACAAAGGATTATTAAAAAATACTAGGAATAACTCTATTCCAACAAATGGACAACCTGCAGGAAATGGACATATTCCTAGAAAAATATAACCTTCCAAAACTGAATCAGGAAGAATCTGAACATCTCAATAGGCCAATAACTATGGAAGAAATTGAAGCAGTCATCAAAAGCTTCCAGCGAACAAAAGCCCGGGAGCAGATAGCTACACAGGAGAGTTTTACTAAACATTCAAGGAAGAATTAAAACCTATCCTCCTCAGACTATTTAAAAATATTCAAGAAGAAGGAACACTTCCAAACACCTTCTATGAAGAAAGCATCACCCTAATACCAAAACCAGATAAAGACAACACAATGAAAGAGAATTACAGGCCAATATCTCTCATGAACATAGATGCCAAAATCCTCAACAAAATTGTAGCAAATCGGATCCAGCATCAGAAAAATCATACACCATCACCAAGTAGGATTCATCCTAGGAATGCAAGGATGGTACAATATACACAAATCAATAAATGTGATACATCACATAAACTGAGAGATAAAAAATCACACAGTCATAACAATTGATGCAGAAAAGCATTTGACAAAATCCAACACCCTTTCTTGATAAAAACTCTCAGCAAGGTGGGAATAGAAGCATCATATCTCAACATCATAAAAGCCATATATGATAAACACACAGCTAACATCATACTCAATGGGCAAAAACTAAAACCATTTCCCCTAAGAACAGGAACAAGACAGGGATGGCCACTCTTACCTCTCCTTTTTGACATAGTATTGGAAGTATTAGCCATTGCAATTGGACAAGAAGAAGAAATAAAAGGCATCCACGTTGGAAAAGAAGAAATAAAGCTGTCCTTATTTGCAGATGACATGATACTGGACATAAAAAACATGAAGAACTCCATCCAAAAACTAATTGACTTAATAAATAAATTTGGCAATGAAGCAGGACACAAAATTAATGCCAAGAAATCCATGGCATTTCTATACACTAATAGTGAAATTACAGAAATAGCGTCTAAAAAAGCAATCCCATTTACCATCGCATCAAAAAAATTAAGATACCTAGGAACAATCCTAACTAAGGAGGTAAAAGATCTAAATGCAGAAAACTACAAGACACTGAAAAAGTGATAGAGGAAGACAGAAACAGATGGAAGAGCATACCAAGCTCATGGATTGTGAGAATCAACATCATTAAAATGTTCATACTACCCAAAGCAATCAATAGATTCAATACACTACCCATTAAAATACTAACGACATATTTCACAGAACTAGAAAGAGCTCTTCAAATATTCATCTCAAACAAACAAAAAAAGACCCTGAATAACCCCAGCAATCCTGAGAAAGAAGAATAAAGTAGGTAGGATCTCAATACCAGATTTCAAGCTATATTACAAAGCAAATGTTCTCAAAACAGCCTGGTACTGGGACAAGAATAGACATATAGACCAATGGAATAAAATAGAGAATCCAGATATCCACCTAAACCACTATGCTCAATTAATATTTGACAAAGGAGGCATGAACATGCAATGGAGCCAAGCCAGCCTCTTCAATAAATGGTATTGGGAAAATTGGACAAATACATGAAAAAAATGAAACTGGACCACCAACTTACACCATACACAAAAATAACTCCAAAGGGATCCAGGACTTAAACATAAGATAGGAAACCATGAAAATACTAGAGGAATCCACAGGCAGCACAATCTCAGACATATGCTGAGAGAACTTCTTCATTGATACTGCTCCAAGGACAATGGAAGTTAAAGAGAAAAAACAAATGGGACTACATCAAAATAAAAAGCTTTTGAACAGCAAAAGAAACCATTAACAAAACAACAAGAAAGACCACTGTATGGGAGAACATATTTGCAAATGTTATCACTGATAAAGGTTTAATCTCCAACATCTACAGCTAATTTATACAACTTAATAAAAGGAAGATAAATGTTCCTATAAAAAAATAGGCAACAGACCTAAATAGAACCTTTTCAAAAGAAGACAGAAGGAAGGCCAAGAGACACATGAAAACATGTTCAAAGTCACTAATCATCCGAGAGATACAAATCAAAATGACAATGTGATACCATCTCATACCTGTCAGAATGGCAATCATCAACAAATCAACAAATGGCAAGTGTTGGTGAGGATGCGCAGAAAAAGAAACCCTTGTGCACTACTGATGGGAATGCAGACTGGTGCAGCCACTGTGGAGAACAGTATGGAGTTTCCTCAAAAAAACTAAAAATGGAACTCCCATTTGACTCAGTAATCCCACTACTAGGAATATAGCCTAAGAAAGTAGAAACACCAATCAGAAAGGATTTATGCACCTCTATGTGTATAGTAGCACAATTTACAATAGCTACAATTTGGAAACAGCCTAGGTGCCCATCAGCAGATGAGTGGATCAGAAAACTGTGGTACATCTACACAATGGAATTCTATGCTGCCGTAAAAAAAAGAAGGAATTCTTATCATTTGCAGCAACCTGGATGGAACTGGAGAGCCTTATGCTAAGTGAAATAAGCCAGTCAATGAAGGAGAAACACCACATGATCTCACTCATTTGTGGATAATAAAGAACATTATAAACTGATGAACAAAAGTATAGATGCAGAGGCAGTAAAATATCAAACAGACTGTCAAATTACAGCAGGAAGATTAAGGAGAGCTAGGGTAGATAAGAAATCAACCAAAGGACTTGTATGCATGCATATAAGGGTAACCAATGATCACAAGACACTGGGGGGTTGGGGTATGCCTGGGAGGTCGGGTGGCAATGGGAAGATATGTATTCATGTAACACAGTAAAAAAATAAAATAAAAAAAAGAGAAGAAAAGACATTTATTTATTTTTTGGAATATTTTTATTATTATTTAATCTTTATTGTTCAGATTATTACATTTGTTTCTCTTTTTCCCCCTCCATAGCTCCCCTCCATCCGGCTCCCACCCCTCCCTCTATCCTTACTTCCCTCCCATTGACCTTATCCATAGGTGTATTATTTTTTAAAATTTTTTATTAATTTTTTATACATATCTCCCCATTAAAAAAATAATCTTTGATTCTTAGGGATTTTTCCTCTTAATTAAACTTAATTTTATTCAAACCAAATCAAATTTAGTCTTGTCTCCTCATCAATTATGTAGTCAGACATGAAAGGCAGCATGTGCAATGATTTCAGTTCAATGAAACCCCAAAGTAGTGAAATCCATAGACAGAGAGATGAAGTACTGTCAGGGGCTGAGAAGGAAGCTGACCAAGGATTGATTACCATCTGATTGATTGAATGAAATATACTGGAGAAGGATTTTGATGTGATGTGATGGTTGCCAAAAATGACGATTCTGCTTAATGATGTTTGATTGATACTTTGAAGGATCACAGAGTTAAATGTTATATAATTTAAATAAACTTTATTTTTAATAGTATTTATTAAGTTTTATTGAAAATACATCTTGTTTTACTCAGTAGTATAAGAAAAACACAGTAAAATTCAAAGTATAGGTAAGATAAACACAAACATTTTGAAAACTGCTATTATTGGGGAGGGGAAGACCTCTCTGCCATGATAGCTGACACAGGCTGCCAACTAGGACCTGGAACCACAGGCCTTCTCGCAGGAGCTGAGGCGAGTTGCTCACAAGCTGCAAGTGGTTCTACATCTGGAAGTTCAGTGACAGCTGTGCCTGGAGCTCAGGAGAGGGCACCAGAGTTGGTATTTCCTGTGTAGGTGTTTCTTCCTCTTGCTCTGGAGCTTCTGAGGATCCAAGAAAAGAACATGTGACACCATGACTGCCTTTTGTGTGCCTTCCAAGTCTCAGTTCAAGATCCCACCCCAGGAAGTCCTCCAGACTGCAGGCTATGGGGCACTAACCTGAGCGGCTCTGTGCTCTTGCCTAACCCCAACCTCTGAGAGCTCTTCTCTGTGTGGGCAGCCCCATCCCATCCCCACTTCCCAGACCACCAAATCCACATGTACAGCTCTCTTTGACTCTTTCCCTTTTTTTTTCTAAAAGCCCTCAGACCTCTGTCCTCTTACAGAAATTCCACCATTTGTCAGATTTAGGGTTTTGCCAGCTTCTCCAAATCACAGCCCCATACTTCCCTCACAGCTCTGATTCCAAGTCCAGAGGTCTACCCTCCACTTCAAAACATGGGAAGATACAGCAATATATCAAGGAGGCCAGAAGGATGTCACATCAACTGTCCTGTGGACACTATCTGCCTGTGCAGCCTAGTGTGACTGAATTGCTCCTGACTAGAAGGAAAGCTCTTCAGTGCTGGCTTGGGGTCTGGTCTGCTCTGTGCACTGGATTATCATCAGTGCCTATAGATGTGTCTGTACCTTGCAGGGCTTCTCATATTTGCTGAATTAATGAGCCCAAGTCAAATAACCGGGTGACCTTGTGGCCCCAATGCTCACCCCTGTGATTTCTAACCCGTTCTTCCCAAGGACAGGGACCCCTAATGGACTCTCCAATCTCTTTATCAAATGAGAAAAGAGCTTAGCCCAAGGCCCAGACAAAAATCACAAATGAGGCAGAGACTTCATCAAGAGGAAGAGAAAATGACCAGTTAGCAAAACCACAGCCCCTCCAGTACACCTCTCCACTGTCCAGGCAGCCAGACAACACTTTCTAAGAAGGATCCACCTCTCCCTCCACCTGAGTCCCTACAATAACCCTATGAAGCTGGGCCTAGGCTCTCCCCATATTCAGAGGATCAAAAACTCAGAGAGATGCAGTGACCTGAAGACTCACAGCAAGCAGGGGGCTGAGTGACTACTGTGCTGTGGAGGGGTAGGGCTCACATGGTTGGTCCCACTCACATTGGTTAGTAGCTAATGTTCTGTTTTAACACAGAAGGGTGGATGGGGACAAAGGTGGATACCAGGAAGGCGGCACCAGTATTTGATCAGTTTGTCTAGTCCTTGTACCTGGGCAGCCTGCATCAAACAGGTCCTTTTTATTTTTCACGTGTGAGGGTGAAGCTTATTTGGAACCCCAAGTAAGTGGTGCTGGGGCTACTTGACTGTTTGGCAGCTGGAGCCCAGGGCTGGGCTGAATGGCTCAGGGGCAGCAGAATCCTGGCTTCCACAAAGGGCCGGTGGTGGAGGTGAGTACAGTTTTCCTTGGGAGTATTAGGAATCCTGAGGCCATGCCTTCCATGATTCTCCTGTCAGGACTGCCCACCTGATCCCCCATCCACCACAGAGTTCTGTTTAATAAACAGAGCAGTTGGGGGTTCCCAGTGGGTGCACCAAGTTAGTTTCCAGGTTGTGAGCACATTCACACAGTACTGTTTCTCTTTGTGTTTCAATGGCCTGTCTCTGTACTAAATGGAAATGTCTCCTGCTTGGCTTTAGCAGGGCCACAGGCAGGGATAGAAGGAGGACTTTGAGTGCCCAGAAATGCAGATGGGGAAGAGCTTGATGTGAGAGGACCAGTGGACTGCCAGCTGGAAGAGCATCATGCTGTGCTTCTTGAATGAGGGTGAGCAGCTCACCCAAAATGCTGCTCCTAGAATAGGTGCAGGCTGCATGGTGTGGCTGCTGCTCCTCAGACCAGTGAGGGCTGCTGCACAGGTCTGCTGCTCTTTGGACATGGATGGTCTGCTTGTGTGACTGCTGCTCCTTGGGCAAGTACAGGCTGCTCACAATGCTGATGTTCCTTGTAGAGGAGCAGGCTGCTCATCCAGCTGCTGCTACTTGGAAAGGGGTTGGGCTGCTTGCATAGCTGCTGCTCCTTGGGGGTGAGTGAGCTGTGTGTGCGGCTCAGATGGGTGCAGGCCACTCACCCAGCTGCTGCTCATCAGTAAGGTGCAGGCTGCATGCGACTGCTGCTCCTAGGACCAGTGCAGGCAGTGCAGGATTGCTGCTCCTCAGATGTGGGCGGTCTGCTCATGTGGCTGCTGCTCCTCGGTCCAGGTGGGCTTCTAGGGAGGCTGCTGCTTCTTGAATGGAGGAAGGCCGCTTGGGGCACTGCTGTTTCTCATATGGGGTTGGGTTGCTCACATAGCTGCTGCTCCTTAGACAGGGGATGGACTGTTTGTGCAGCTGCTGCTCCTCAGGGGGTAGTAAGCTGTACCTATCGCTGTGCTCCTCAGACGGGGGCGGACTGCTCACCCAGCTGCTGTTTGTCAGACAGGTGCTGGCTGAGTGTGGCTGCTGCTCTTTGGACCAGAGCAGGTTGCACAGAATTGCTTCTCCTCAGATGTGGGTGGTCTGCTCGTATGGCTGCAGCTCTTTGGTTTGGAGCGGGATTCTCAAGTGGTTGCTACTTCTTGAACTGGGGTGGGCTACTTGTGGCACTGCTGTTACTCGATTGGAGAGTGGGCTGTTCACAAAGTGCTGTGCCTTTGACAGGGAATGGGCTGCTTGCATGGCTGCTGCTCCTCATGTGGGAGTGAACTGTACCTGCGGCTGCTGCTCCTCAGACAGGAGCAGGCCACTCACCCAGCTGCGGTTCGTCAGACAGGTGCTGGCTGAGTGTGGCTGCTGCTCCTCAGGCCAGTGTTGGCTGTGCAAGGCTGCCACTCTTCAACATGAGTGTTCTGCTCAAGCAGCTGCTGTTAATTGGACCAGTGAGGGCTGTACAGGGCTGAAGTTCTTTGGACATAAGTGGTCTGCTTGTGTGGCTGCTGCTCCTCAGAGCAGTATGGGCTGCTCACAGTGCTTATGTTCCTCATATGGTGCTGGGCTGCTCGTACAGCTGCTGCTACTTGGACAGGGGATGGGATGCTTGCATGGCTGCTGCTCCATGCGAGGGGGTGAGCTGTACTTGCAGCTGCTACACCTTGGATGGGGCAGGCTGCTCACTCAGCTGCTGCTTGTCAGACAGGTTCAGGCTGTGTGTGGCTTCTGCTCCTTAGACTAGTGCAGGCTGCACATTGCTGTCGCTCTTCGAAAATGGTAGGTCTACTAGTGTGGCTGTTGCTCCTCTGTCTGGGGCAGGCTGCTTGGGCTGCCGCTGCCTCATGGACCAGTGAGGGCTATTCACAGTGCTGTTGTTCCTCATATGGGGGTGGGATGCTCACACAGTGCCGTTCTTTGGACATGGTATGGGCTGCTTATGCTCCTCAAATGTGGATGGCCTGCTTGTGTGGCTGCTGCTCCTCAGTTTGGGGCGGGCTTCTCAGGTGACTGCTCCTCCTTGAATCAGGGTGAGTTGCTTGTGGGACTGCCATTCCTCATATGGGTGAGGGCTGCTTACACAGCGTCTGCTTCTTGGACAGGGAATGGGCTGCTTGCATGGCTGCTGCTCCTCAGGTGGGAGTAAGCTTATGTGCAGCTGCTGCTTCTCAGATGGGGGCGGGCACACACCCAACTGCTGCTCATTGGACAGGTGCAGGCTCATGTGACTGCTGCTCCTTGGACCAGTGCGGGCTGCTCACGATGCTGCTGTTCCTCATAAGGCGGCTGGCTGCTCACACAGCTTCTACTCTTTGGATAAGGAATGGGCTGCTTGTATGGCTGCTGCTCTTCAGGCAGTAGTGAGCTGTACGTGTGGCTGCTCCACCTCAGATAGGGGCAGGCTGCTCACCCAGTTGCTGCTCATTGGACAGGTGTAGGCTCTGTGTGGCTGCTGCTCCTCAGACCAGTGCGGGCTGGGCAGGGCTGCTGCTCTTCTGACACGTGTGTTCTCCTTATGTGGCTGCTGCTCCTTTGGCTAGGGTGGGCTGCTTGGGTGGCTGCTGCTTCTTGGACAGGGGCAGGTTGCTTGTGCAGCTGCTGCTCCTCAGTCAGGTGCAGGGTGTGGTCTGAGTGCAGCTGTTGCTCCTCAGAATGGGGTGTGGGGCTACTACTTGTCATTCATGGGCAGGCACCTCTTGATGATGCTGCTCCTGGGATGGGGCAGGCTGCTTGTGGGGCTGCTCTTCAGATAGGGGAGTGGGATGCGCACACAGCTGCTGCTCGTTGAACAGGGGCAAGCCATGTGAGGCTGCTGCTCCTAGGCCTGGGGCGGGCTGCTCACCGGGCTTCTGTTTATTGGACAGGAATCGACTGCTCATGTGTCTGATGCTTGCAAGGTTGCAGTGCCCTGGGCCACTGAGTCTCCTTTGCCCATTCGGGTTGTATGTTATTTGTTTCAGCTGTTCATTCTATCTGCTCTGGGACAAGATTCAGGACACATCTGTTTATTCCACCACCATTTTGTCTCCTCCTTACACCATCCTTTTTTGTAAATAAATATTTATTGTTCAGATTATTACAATTCTTCCTCTTTTCCCCCCAAAAGCTCCCTTCCACCTGGCTCCCATCCCACCCTCTTACCTTACTTCCCCCCCCCATTGTCCTCATCCATAGGTGTATGATTTTCATCCAGTCTCTTCTTGCACCTCCTTTCATCTCTTTCCCCCTGAGAATTATAAGTTCACTCCCTTTCTATGCCCTAATTCTATTATATTCACCAGTTTATTCTGTTTATCAGATCAATTCTGAATGATATCTTTGCTGGGTAGAGTAATCTTGGTTGTAGGTTCTTGCTATTCATCACATTGAATATTTCTTGCCACTCCATCTGGCCTGCATAGTTTCTGTTGAGAAATCAGCTGATAATCATAAGGGTGCTCCCTTGTAGGTAATTGTTTTTCTCTTGCTGTTTTTAATATTCTCTCTTTGTCTTTTCCTCTTGGTATTTTAATTATGATGTGTCTTGGTATAGTCCTCTTTGGCTTCCTTTTGTTTGGAGTTCTGTGCGCTTCCTGGACTTGTTAAGTCTATTTCTTTCACCAGGTGGGAGAAGTTTTCAGTCTTTATTTCTTCAAATAGGTTTTCAGTATCTTTCTCTCTTTCTTCTTCTGGCACTCCCATAATTCTGATGTTGGTACTCTTGAAGTTATCCCAGAGGCTCCTTACATGTGCAAAGAGGACTGACTGCTGATTGTGCCACTGGCTTTCTCTAGCGGGAGGGAGACAGAACTCCCCAACTTCACTGAAATCCAGGTCCAACTGCACTTAACCCCGGTTTTGAGTGAGATCCTGGGGACCTACTCATATGGGTCCCCGGAGCACACAGAAACTCAGTGGAGCCGGAAAGGCAAAGGTCTGGAGGCTCACAAGCATGTGCAAAAGGCAGAGGTCTGAAGGCGCTCCACTCTGCTTTCCCATTATTGGTCTGATAAGACCCCTCATCCGACTCAAACTTTTCCTCCTGGTCACATCAACTCTTGCCCCAGAGGTACCACTTCTGCTTATGCCTTATTTTTGGTCTTTGTGTATTTTAATGATTTACCCACTCCACATTTTGTGGAATTGGTCCCTTAATTAGATTATTGTATCAACAAAGAACTCTTCTCTGAAGTTCTTCTTCACAATCCTGAGCTATGGATTCCGTAATGTTATAATGTATTTAAGCTGTGAAGCCTCAAAATAATACAGCTAGATTAGCACTGATGTTCACAGATTTGGGGAAACTGCCTAATTAACATTACCCCATAGTGGGATTTTGCTTGAATTTGAATTCTCCTGTGAGGCACACAAAGAAAGCCAAAAGCATAAATGTGAAATGCTAATAACAAATTTAGAAAGGCAAACTGTGAATCTTTATTTCTAAAGCTGATCCAACTTCTCATATAGGGTCAATATGTTTTGGTGGTGTTAAAAATGATAACCTACTTTCAAATTTAAATGTTAAATGGTAAGGTTTACATTAAAACTAATATTCCACAAGTACACATTTAAAGCAAGAATCACTGTTCTAGGCAGTGGATATGGTTTCTTGGCACCTATCATGCAAGTAATAGATAATCCAGAGATATGGACTTTATTGCTACATGGGAATTACATTTAAAGTTGAGAGAATTTTATATAAAACAAAAGTACACACCTAGTAATTTTGGCATATTAAGTTATCTTTACTTATTTTTTCTCTAGAAAATAGGTGATATTTCTATCTATACATTTTTAAATATAAAATCTGTTCTTACCTCATTGTCCATCAGTAGATGAGTGGATAAAAAAGCTGTGGTACATTTAAACAATGAAATACTACTTGGTCATAAAAAGAAGGAAGTCTTTTGGGACAGCATGGATGGAGCTGGAGAGTATTATGCTAAGTGAAACAAGCCAGTCAGAGAAAGACAAAGAACATATGATTTCATCTATATGTGGAACCTAATGAATAAAACAAAGAAAGAAATAGAAACAGGTACATAGATATAGAAAACAGACTGACAGCTGTCATAACACAGCAAAGTTGAGAGGTTGGGTGAAAAAAGTAAAGGGATTAATTTAAAAAAACACACCTCATAGACACAGAAAACTGTATAGTGATTACAAAAGGAAAAGGGGATAGGGAGGCAGAAGAGAGTTAAGGGGATTATAAATGGTGATGGAAGACAACTTGTCTTTGGATAGTGAACACAATATACAGATGATGTGTTATAGAATTGTACACTTGAAGCATATATAATTTTATTAACCAATGTCACCCCAATAAATTCAGTAAAAATTAATGAAAAAATCATTTTCTTGAGTGCTTGAATTTTATTATTGGCAACAAATACAGTCAGTTGTTTTCCTTGAAATAGCAGTTTCACTTCATTCAATTTATTTTATTTTTTGGTTCATCCTCACCAGAGGATATTTTCCCATTGATTTTTAGGGAGAGTAAAAGAGAGAGGGAAAGCGATAGAGAAACATCAATGTGAGAGAAACACAATTGATTGTTTTCCTCTTGCATGAACCCCGACCAGGGCCTGGACTGGGGAGGACTCTGAAACCGAGGTATGTGTCCTTGTCCAGAATCAAACCCAGGACCCTTCAGTCCACAGGCTGATGCTCTATCCACTGAGCCAAACCAGCTAGGTTATTTAATTTTTAAGTAAATATCTGCAAAATACCCTAGTCTCTATAACCATAGTATGTTGGTTTTTATTTAAGTAAGATGGTATTCCAGGAAAAAAAAAAGTGCCTATTTAGCTCTCAATTTAAACAGTCTCACAGATGCTTTTCCTTATGACATCAATATTTAAAAGGATGAGTACTTAAGTTAGTAAAAATAATTCTTACTGCTTCATCACAAAGCTTTTTAAGGGAATCTGAGCTTTAAAATTTTTTAAATTTACTGCAAGTGTGTGATGGTGATGAAAGCAATGGGTACCAGTGTGATTGGGTGCCACTGCCTTGCTTCATGAAAAGGCATTAGCCGTTTTACCCGCTGATGTGTTGGCACCATTGATGCAAACAGAACTCAGTGAAAAAAAGCAAATAATGTCTTGTTATTATTCAGAAAATAGTTTTGACCTCACAGGACCTTGGGAAGGGTCCTGAGGAAGCCCTAGACAATGCTTGGAGGACTGTTGCTCTAGAGCATGAGACATGGTATGGAAATTAAACCCCAACACTATGGTTGGCAGGGGTGACTTGCTGGAGGAGAAGATGCCCAAACTGATTTGTGGAGGTAAATGACTTGGGTGCAGGTGGGAGCAAGAGAAAGGGGACAAAAGGGGAATAATAACACATGGGAATGGGCACAAAATGGATGAAGGCCCAGGACAGTCAGTACAGTGGTACCTCGAGATACGAGTGCCCTAACATATGAGATTTTTGAGATATGAGCCGTCAAGCGAGCGATTTTTTGCTTTGAAATACAAGCAACATTTGAGATATGAGTAATCACGTGGATCAGCCTGCTGCACATGACCCACCAGTTTACCTCGACTCAAGCGTCTCATAGTTTCCCACACCTCAGTCAGTGTGCTTGTTTACCTCGTTGTCGAAGCAGCTTTTGTGCATTTACATACTTTATCACATTTCTTTTTATAACCAAGGGTCCGAAGAAAGCGAGTGGAAAGGTCAGTGTTCAGAAGAGAATGATGACTATTGAATTAAAGCGTGAAATCATAGAAAAATATGAGCAAGGTGTGTGAGTGGCTGACTTGGTGAGGCAATACGGAAGCAGTACTTCAACAATATGCACTGTGCTTAAACAGAAGGAGTTGATAAAGGGTATAACGCCAGCTAAGGGTGTTACAATAATTTCTAAGCTCCAAAGCTCTCTCCATGAAAAGATGGAGAATCTACTGATGGTGTGGGTGACGGAGAAGCAGCTTAAAGGAGATACATTAACACAGGGCATTATATGCGAGAAGGTGTGAGCGATTTACGGTGATTTGCTGGAGCAGACCCCGCGCACTTCCATGGATGAAGCATCGAAAGACTCATTTAAAGCCAATAGAGGCTGGTTTGATAACTTCAGGAAAAGGTCCGGCATTCAGTCCATCGTCAGGCATGGTGAGGCAGCAAGTTCGGATGTGAAGGCAGCTGAGGATTACCTCAAAACTTTTTCCGAACTGATACAGCCAAAGGATATATCCCCCAGCAAGTCTTCAACTGTGACAAGAGAGGGATTTTCTGGAAGAAAATGCCGAATAAGACTTATATAACGGCAGAGGAGAAGGTGATGCCAGGCCACAAACCCATGAAGGATAGGCTAACTCTCACACTGTGCGCCAATGCGAGTGGTGACTACAAGATCAAGCCTCTGCTCGTATACCATTCGGAAAACCCCAGAGTCTTTAAGTCACATAATACTTTAAAAGATAAACTGCAAGTTATGTGGAGGGCAAACCCGAAGGCATGGGTCACAAGGCAGTTCTTTGTGGAGTGGGTAAACCTGGTTTTCGGCCCTTCTGTTAAGAAATATCTACAGGAAAACAACCTAACCATGCAAGCCCTCCTCCTCCTCTACAATGCTCCTGCTCACCCACCAAACCTCGAAGATGAACTCCTTGAAGAGTTCAAGTTTATAAAGGTTTTATACCTACCTCCCAACACCACTCCTATCCTGCAGCCCATGGATCAGGAGGTGATTTCTAATTTTATTTTATTTTATTTTTTTAAAATATATTTTATTGATTTTTTATGGAGAGGAATGGAGAGAGATAGAAAGTCAGAAACATCGATGAGAGAGAGACATCGATCAGCCGCCTCCCACTCGCCCCACAGTGGAGAGGTGCCCGAAACCAAGGTACATGCCCCCAACCGGAATCAAACCTGGGATCCTTCAGTCCGCAAGCCGACGCTCTATCCACTGAGCCAAACCGGTCTCCGCTGATTTCTAATTTTAGAAAGCTGTACATCAAGCACCTGTTCTGGCACTGCTTTGAGGTGATGGAGAACACAAACCTCACCCTTCGAGAGTTCTGGAAGAACCACTTTAACATCGTGATATGCCTCAGAATTATTGATCAGGCCTGGCTAGGTGTTACAACGAGGACTTTAACCTCTGCATAAAAGAAGCTGTGGCCTGAGGCCTTAGCCTAAAGGACCTTGGAAGGATTTGAACCCGAGGTGCCAGTGGAGGAAGAGATAGTGTCTCTGGGAAAATCCATGGGCCTGGAGGTGGATGAGAGAGATGTGAATGAGCTCATCGAGGAGCACTCTCTGGAACTCACCACGGAGGAGTTACAAGAGTTGCAGTCTCAGCAACATGCAGAGGTATTCCAAGAAATTGGTTTGGAGGAGGAGCCAGAGGTGGAGGAGATCTCTACAAGTGAGATAAAGGAGATCTTAGGAATGTGGGAGAGAGTGTCACACTTTGTGGAAAAGAAACACCCCGAAAAAGTTGCTACTGGTCATGCATCAGAGCTGTTCAATGAAACTTGCCTCACCCATTTCAGAAACATTCTGAAAGGGAGGAAGAGGCAAACCTCGTTGGACACGTTTTTTTTGAAACCAGCCCCAAATGCAAAGACCAGGAGCAATTAGGTTCAGTGAAGATTAGTTAAATTACATTCAGTTTAGGGATAAAGTGTTGCATTAAGAGTGTAACAAGTAGGTAAATGCACTTTATAAAACCAGTTTATTCCTTTACATTCTCTTTTATTATGTTTTTATACACTATTTGTCATTTATAAATACATTTTTCTTATTTAAAACACATAACAAGAACAACTGGGGTGGCATTTTGGGGGCTGGAACGAATGAACGGCATTTCAATTGATTTCAATGGGGAAATTTGCTTTGAGATATGAGCAACTTGATACACAAGCAAGGTTATGGAACGAATTAAACTCGTATTTCAAGGTACCACTGTACTTTGACTGGTCAGGGAGCTACAATTCTTTCAGTACAGCTGCCTGAAGGAGACAGAACGTAACTCTGAAGGCCGAAGAGGTGATCTTGATGGATTTCAAGCAGCAGAGATAGGATCAGATTTGCATTTTGGAAAGATTGGGCTGTGGCCATGTGGCTGATAAACTGGTGTATGTGTTGAGGGTCCAAAAGAAGATTGCAACTCTGGAAAGAGAAGAGAGAGAGAAAGATACAGAAATGATAAAGGCAATTTACCCATGGAAACTGGTGACTTATTGGATGGTTATGGGTGAGGGAGGGCTAGTAGTGTCAAGGTTAATACCTAAAGTCCAAGAGTAATTTCATTGGTTATTCTGAAAGATCATCATTTAATATTTAAAAGAATTATTATTATACAGTATTTCAAATATATAAAGATCAAAAGATACAATAAAGCTCCTTTCTTATTTATGTCTTTGTATTGTATGTGCATATATTATATTTTAATTTATGTTTTATATTGTATAACTATATATTACAGTTGAACTGCATGCCTACTCCAAATTACTATCAAATATACTCTGCTGTGCTCTTTGGCTGATAGAAAAAGGCGGCACACAAAGAGCCTAATATATATTCTAGATTTGTACAAATGCCTTTCTCCCCCACTAGGATCCTCATTCTATGTAAACATTTAGTCATTCTGCAAAATCCCAGGCTTGACTTTCCTACTCCTAGATGATTTCATTTGTTTATATAATTTCACTTATCAACTCTGATCCATGCTTTGTTTTACCTTTCATTCTACTATTCATTTGGGTATCTCTTGAAAATATGCCCGAAAGGAACAGAGCTATGTTCCCTATTTTCATTAAAGGCTCAACTGTGTGTGTGTGTGTGCGTGCGTGTGTGTGTGTGTGTGTGTGTGTGTGTGTGTGTGTATTAGCAGCTCAAGCTTAAAACCTAGAAGACATCCTCTTACAACTTTCAAATTGCCACCCCCTGTTCTTTCCCTTTCCACATTACTTTGGTTTCCAGATCCTTTATCTATATGTTCACTGTTTAGATTGCTCTCAAGATTGCGCTCTTTAGATTCTTCAGAGCTGCCTAATTAAACTCCTGATGTCACCACCCTTTTCTGCTCCCTTACTTCTCTCTATCCAATCTTACTTCAAGACAAACTCTCATCATTGTTTCATATAGAACTGTAGTCATCTATCATCTCTGTATCTATCTATCTAGCTACCTACCATCTATCATCTTTCTACTTATCTATTCATCTATTTGAATAATGTCACAAATACCTCTAGGCCCAACCATACAATCTGAAAGTTAGGTCTTTAGTAATAACTTACATCTAACTACATTGTAGCGTCTCTGCATTCTTCTAACTCTCCCCTCTTGAATTTGGTCATTCATTTACACGGGTTCATATGCATTTGTAATCAAATTCTTTTTAGTTAAAAAAAAAAAGATAATTGGTCTAGTTCGCATCCTTGGTATTTTAGAGGCATAGAAAGCATTAAAAGATGAATAACACATCTTCTAACATTCACAGACAATTCTTGGCCTTGTGAATTAGTTATAAGAGATCATTTTCTATTTTTATTGGCGGTTTAAAATAGTAGATACTAAAACAAAGTGAATACTGTTCTAAGACACAGTCCGTCTCTCTCTTCAAAATATCCTGTTTAGGAATATGATATTTAAGGACAATCATTTATATCTTATTCATATTTTGAGAAAAAAATTATAATTTTCTCATGAACAGAATCAAATCATAGGTAGTGGAATTCATTAGTGGTTACTTAGTGACCTGCTGGGTTAACTACCTGTTTTGGGGGACTATCACCTTCATAACCAGGGCTGGAATAAAAGCTCATCTTTGCTGGATCATTCTAGAGAAGTAAGGCCATTTAATCCTTAATATTTCTCTTTTTCCTTCACTTATTTGGCACCCCGATTTTTTTTCAGTTAACTTTATTTAATTTTATAAGTAATTAAATAGACACTTTATTATATGAATTGAATTAGAATATTTATTAGTTTAGAATGCAATAACTATTGATGAGTGTCATTTGAGGGACAGTCATCTGCTCTTTAGAAACAGCCTAGTTTGCTTCACAATACAGCAGTAATAAGAATGCTTCCCCAGGTCAGTGTATTTAAAGATTTCCTGGATAGGTGAATAACATCTAGGATGATTATGCCTGATCATTGGCACATTACATTTTAGAGGCTGATATTTTTCATTTGTTCATCCCACTTTCCACCGAGAATTATGGGACAATAGTTTTTATGACCAAGACTATGAAAGGTAGAGTGAGGTGTTAAGATCTGCTCTCAGAAGGTGGAAAGCCAAGTGGAGATGGATAAACATAATACACAATAAAAGTTGGCCATTTGATGAATGGTTTATATCCTTCAAATAAATAACAATCACTATATTCACATCCTGTTACTAAATGTGGATGTGGGAGCTGAGCTTCATGCCTTTTTCACTTCACTCTGAGAGACAAGACAGTAGCTGGATCTGAACCCAGTATTCTTGTGCTGCGACTCTGCCAAAGGATCATAGTGTGTTCAAAGTGACGATGTCAATAAGAGAAATCATAGATTGTTACAACTATTGGAGAAGAATAGTTTTGGCTGGAAAGAGCAAAGGTCACTTATTGAAGAGTGAGTACATTGGGGATAGGTGGCCACATGCATTTGAATTGGTGACTACAGTCTCCAAATTGACCTCACATTGTTTACATGCAGATTCTCTTGCTGATGAGTTTCCCAAGGGCAGCCTTCATGTCCCTATTTCTCAGACTGTAGATGAAAGGATTTAACATAGGAGTCACTGCCATGTACATCACAGTTATCACAGCATCCTTTAGACTGTAGCTAGTCAGTGGGCGGAAATACATGCCCATGACTGTCCCATAATACAAAGAAACAACTGTGAGGTGGGCACCACAGGTAGAGAAGGCTTTGTGCACACCCATGGTAGATGGAACATGTAAGACTGTGGAAAATACTTGAACATAGGAAATGATGATACATAGCAATGGCACAGAGAAAACACCAACCCCGAGGTACATCATCTTCACATTAAAGTGGATGTCAGAGCAGGACAGCTTGAGCAAAGGGGTAATGTCACAGTAGAAGTTGGCCACTTCCTGGTTGCCACAGAAGGACAGGCGAGCTGTGAGCAGAGTATGGGGCAGGGCATTAGTGTTTCCAATCAACCATGACCCAACAACTAGCAGGATACAAGTTCGTAAGCTCATAATCGTTGTGTAATGAAGTGGCCGGCTGATGGCCACAGCACGATCATATGCCATTGCAGCCAGGATATAGCTATCTGTGTTACCCAAAGCAATCATTAAATACATCTGTGTCAGACATCCCCCAAAGGAGATGGTTTTGGTGCTCAAGAGATGGTTGAATAGCATCTTTGGGATGGTTACAGAAGAGAATAAGATGTCAACAAAGGAGAGATTAGCAAGGAAAAAATACATGGGGTGGTGAAGGCGAATGTCTGAGCAAATGGCCAAGATGATGAGCAGGTTTCCAATTAGTGTGATGGGATAAATGAGCAGGAAGAGGATGAAGAAGAAATTTTCCTGTTCCTTCTGACTGCTAATTCCCAGGAGGATAAAATCCAGGGTAGAGGATTGATTGTCTTCCCTCATTATTCTTTTATTAAGATTTGGGAGAGAAATCCAGAATTGTTAGTGAAGTTACTGTGTACAATGATCTTCTTTATCCACCAGTTTTGTCTCAATGATAAGTAATCTCTGCAACTCTGTTTACTAAATTCATCGAAAGCCAGAATTTTGGGAAAATATACTTGTTACTCATTGGGACTAATTGACAGTTAGGCCTGGACACTTGTGTCTAAAAAGTGAGCAACTTTTGAATCAGACTTGCCCAACCTCTCTCATTCCAGTGCCACTACCCAACCATTTAGTATTTAATTAATTAATAAGTATTTGATTCTCGTATTGCATGAACTAGATACTTTTTTAGGCTTACGGAAGAATAAAAAATATGTGAAAATGCAATCTTTTTTTGTCTATTTATTCAACCTATAAGACATAGTCTCTGCTCTCAGGGACCTTCTAACTTAATGGAGAAGACAGAACCATATGGCAATTTTATCAAATATGATATGGAAATGACAGCATTTTCGAGTATTTGGCTAAGTACACCAGTGTAAAAGTGTGTTAGTAGAAGGATCAGCCTGGAAATTAGGAATTATTCCAGTGACCAAAGTCATAGTGATCCCAGGCCCAAGGAGTAAAAGGTATTTGCATTGACACTGACAGATTATAAATCACAAGGACCACAGAGTTACAATCTAGGAAAAACAAACCTAGTGAATTTTCTCCCCAAGATTCCCATTTTCAAATAAGACTTTCACCACCTCCTGAGATAAGTTTTACCTTTTTGTAAAACTCTCTGATATAGATTATTGCAAAGCTTTTCTCTTTGGTCTTCTCTTTTCTTTTTTATTTCTTCTGGTGACTCATCCAATTCTATAGTCACTTCATGGACAGCACAGTAAACTCTCCCATATTTTTACATTCAGTCATTCTGCCATCATGTCTGTCCAAACTCTCTACTTTGCACATCTTTTTGCAGGCTATTTTTCAGGCGTGGAACCATACAGTGTGTGTGTGTGTGTGTGTGTGTGTGTGTGTGTGTGTGTGTGTGTGTGTTTTAATCACCCCTAGAGAGTGCATTGTGAAACATTGTTAATTTTGTTAATTTTAGGAACCAATAAGTTTGCACTTAATATTTCTAGAGTTAAATCAGGGTTTATTTCTTTGGTTCCCCACATGTGTGATGCTCATAGGCACACACACCCAGTTTATCCTTCACTTTTACATCTGATCTTGTTGGTTATTTTTAAAAAATTGTCACATAATTTAACTTTTCTAGCTACTGTCTTAAAGCTTCAGCTAAGATAATCATCATTTTCTACCTGAAATACTGTAATGTTTCCTTAGCTTATTGACTATAGATGCCCTCCTCTTTGATCCACTTGTACTCTGAGGCATACTTGTACTTGTAGCTAGTAAGATGACAGATCTTACTAGCTACATATCCAAACCATGTTGTTCTCTTCTTCTGGGATGCACAAATAGACTAGATTTCCCAGGCTCTCTTGCACTGGGGGGTGCCCATGTGACCGAGTTTTCAACTGCCAGTTCATCCATGTGTTCTATTTCTGGGCTTCCTCCATTCTTGTTTTCCCCTTGTGCACGCCAGATAAAATGGCCAAGGGCTGAATGGGATGGTGGAGTCACATGGTGAAATGAGCTTGTGTCTCTAGTTCTCCACTTACCAGAGCCACCCACCACCAAAGATACCTATTGGGACTGTTGCATAGGAGGAACATACCCTTTCATTCTGTTTAAACAATTACACAGTGTGAGATCTATTTCTTAACTTTAGTGTTTAATACCTTATATTATACTATTTAGTATCCTTTCCCCAGGGTATACTGAATAATTCACTAATTTTTCCAAAAAGAACTCTACTTAATAATTAATTAAAACATTATTCTCAACATGTGTGAGTTATGTGCTAGGCACAGAGGATACAGATATAAGTATATTTTTCCCAAATATAATGAACTTAAAATTTCCAGATTTCCTATCTCTGAACCTAAAAGAATTTGAAATTACTTTCTGAAATGCCTTTTCTTATCTTCGCACAGAATCATAATATCTTAGGGTTCAAATAAAGGGCTCAGAGAGCATGATAATTCCTTTGATGTGGAAGTATAAGGTTTATAGGGCTGTGACTCTTGGCAATATGGCAAAGTAAGCTGATGTGGACAGAGCCTATTCCAAGTAAATACATGGAAATTATAAATAAGTTTAAAAAATAATGAAATATAAGTATAACCAAGTCTGAAAGAAAGAAATGTAAATATATAGGTATGAGGAACAAAAAGAGTGCCCAGCAAGCCAGAGCTGATTCTGTTATGGCCCCTTGAGGTTCCCAACTATTAATAAGGCCCTAAAGGCACTAAGGGTCTGGCTTGTAATTTCTCTTCTGTACAGGAGATGTAGTGAGCTAATTTGAGTCCTCTGTGTAAAACATGAAAGTCCCACCCTATTTGTAAAATAACACTAGATTTTTTTTGCTATGTTAGAATTGGAAAGGAAAATACAAAAGAACAAAACTCACAGAAAATATGATTGTCCACAAAGAAAACCAAGATTAATCTCTATATAAGTCAATAATTCCCAAGAAAGACAAGTATCATATGATTTCATTCATATATGGAGTCTAATGAATAAAATAAACTAACAAGCAAAATAATAACAGACTCATAGATAGAGAGCAGGTTGACAGATATTGGTGTGTGTGTATGTAGGGGTGGGAGGAGCTAGGTAGGGAGTAGAGTGGAAGAATTGATTGGGGGAAAAATAGAATTCCCAAGGGAATCTCTATAGATATTAGCAAGTTTTTTTCATATAGACCAATATTAGAAACAACCAACACTGTTCATATACTTAAATAATAATAAATTAGAAAATACAATTTTTATAAAGACTCCTCACAACACCAATAGAAAATACAAAGGAATTTAGAAATCATTCTAACAAAAGAGGTTCAACTGCTTTCAAAAATTATAAAATTTTACTGAAGGACAAAAAAAATAAAATAATACCTAAAAAATGAAGAGATAAGCAATGTTAATGGCAAGACTCAAAGTGGTAAAATTGTCATTTCTCTTCCAATTAATCTATGAGTTGGATACAATCTCAATCAAAATATTACCGGTTTCTTTTAAACATAAAATTTAGCATGCAGAAGAATGAGGAGCCATAAATAGCTAAGACAGGTTAGAATAAGGAGGGAGTAATGATCCCATTAGAATTCAAGATGATTTGCTATAGAAATTCAAACAGTGGGGTAGTGCTGATGTTGAGAATGAAAAATAGGCCTATTAGCAGATAATAAAGTCAGACTCAGATCAAGTATTTATTAGCAGAAGGCATATGAATTGGCTTGGTTTAGAAATGGGCAAGGAAAGGAAGTACTGACCATGAAGTAAAGAGTGTTGAAACAATGTGATACCTGTATATGAAAAATAAACCTTAAAGGATCAATTGTGGAAAAACAAAACTTCAAAAAATGGAGAGGAACATGTAAGCATATCAAATCATTGTTCTCCTTACACTTATACAATGTTATGTCAATTATATCTCAATCACACTGAAATAATTTTAGAGGACAATATGTTTATGATACAAGAAATGTAATTAATTTCTTAAACCAGCACAAAACACACAAAATATAAGAAAAAATTCTTACACATTGACTTCTTTAAATGAAATTGAAAACATTTATATGAAAAAGACACTATAAGAAAAGGGGAAAGATAAGTCTTGGCCTGGAAAGCCGTATCTGCTAGACACATAATCAACGAAGCACTGGTATTCAGAATACATGAGTCTCACACACTGATAAGAAGGGGACAAAAAGCCCTAAGTGGTTTGGCTCAGTGGATAGAGCTTTAGACTGTGGATGCAAGGGTCCCAGGTTTGATTCTGGTCAAGGGCATGTACCTTGGTTGCGGGCACATACCCAGTGGGGAGTGTGCAGGCGGCAGCTGATTGATACTTCTCTCTCATTGATTTTTCTCTCTTCCCCCTCCCTTTCTCTCTGTAAAAAAAAATAATAATAAAATATATTTTAAAAAAGAAGGAGACCAAAATGCAGTAGGGAACAATGGGCAAAAGGTTAAAATAGACAAATCAGGAGAGGAAAAGGATACAGACAAATGACAAAAGAAAAATGTGAAATGAATACAAAACTTAACAAGAAATAATGGAGAAAACATGCACAAGTGGGAAATGAGCCTAGCAAATAAGTTTGTGGTTATACTGTGGGGAATTTTTAGTATGGACTGGATTCCTTGCATACTTAAAATTTGGATAGTGGATGTAAATTGAACTACACATTTTTTGGTAATAGAAATATGCAACTGTTTGTTTAATACAAACTTAGATATTTTGCTAATATAAGATGACTGATGAGTAAGTCAACATTTGAATGAAAATCTGGTGAAAGGTTGATCATAGGTTGGTTAAAAAAAGAGTTAATAAATGTAAGAAAAAGCTGCACCAGATAAGAAGTGTTCGGTATAATCAATAGGAGAATTAAACACACAGGGAAACAGAGAAGTTACTGAGCACAGGGACTTCATGTTCTGCAGTGTCATCATGGGAGAGGTGATTTCTGTTGAAAGATTGAGGAGAGAGGTGAAAGGACCATGTGCCTACAGGGAGAGGAGTCAGGAGAAACATCACCATGAATGATAGAGACAGAGTGAGAGCCCTGAGTTCACTGGAATTAACTAAAGTTCCAGGTAGTAGTGAGCCACTGAAATCCTTTTTGCCTGGAAAGTATTTGTGCTCTGAGTGTGACAGTGCTGAGGATAGGTTTTCAGGGGCACAGAGGCCAAATACTTCCCCTGGGCATCATGGGTCACACACACACACACACACACACACACACACCATTCCTTCAGGAGGTGGGGAGCTCAGAACTGAAATACCCAAATCCAAACTACCCTTTCCTATGTCTTGCTTTTTGAAATAAAGGGGGATCCAAAGAAAGATTGGGTTAGAAAATTATTAATACATGGAGTTATAAGTGTTTTGGGACAAAATTTTAATCTTCTAATTATTGGATAAGATGAAACAAGCAAAATGTTGATAGCAATGTTGTGCTGTGCAGATGTCTGCTGATTACAGAATTCAAAAGGATACTAACATGTCAAAAATTAAATGGTGGCAGTGAATAACACAGTGCTGGTAAATATAAAAAATTATCAATAAAATGATAAATCAAAAAGGTAAAAAAAAAGTGACCCCTTCCTCATCCTGTTTTTATGAACCAGGCCCCAAAATAACCACTTTCATATGGGAAAGGTTCCTCTCTCTCTTTTTCTCTCTCTCTTTCTTAGTCTTTCTTGAGACCGTGGGTTTTGGAGCCCAAGTGTGAGTCTTAGTTTAGCCAGTCCTTCTCTATGTGATTTTAGGCAATTCAATTCACCAATTTCTTCATCTTATATATAAAAAAAAGACAAAACAATTCTACTCACCTCTTGGAGGTGTTGTAATGCTCAAAAGGGGACGATATATGTAGTGTAGTTGCTGGCTACCTATCATTTGATGTCACTATCATAGAGAATCTGTTCTTTGATGTCTACAGACCCTACCTAGGGAGTAGTTCAGATGTTCTCAGAAAAAATCCTGGTCCTGTGGTCTTCACTCCTCTCTCAAAAATGGGAAGTTTACACCTGTTATCATTTCATTTTGGAGGCCAGGTGTGGAGCAGGAGTCCTCTGTCCCTGAGGCAGAAGAGATAAGGCTTGGATGGTTTAGAAGGGGAGCCCCAGGTTTTCTGACCGTGGAGCAGAAGGGTGGCCACAGCTGTCCTAGATGGAGCCAGAAGATGAGTTTCCTCCTCTAGGCAGCAGGAAGGCTCATAGGATAGAGAAAACTCTGACTTATGCGCCCAGTTATAAAGTCTCTTGAAACAGGTCTCCCATGTTCATTCAAGCCATAGTTAGAGTAATTGTTGAGACTCATTACAGGTCTCCCATGTTCATTCATGCCATAGTTAGAATAATTGTTGAGACTCCTACAGTGTGCCTGAGGGGATATTATACTCTCAAGAGTAATCTTTCCCAGAGTTCTTCTAGAAGGAAGAAAGGGCAATGGGTTTTTTGAGATAGTATGTCTCTAGGGTCCAAGCACCAGGCTGACCAATTCTAACCCCTTTGTTGGAATATGGGCTCCTGTCCTCTGCTGTTCAGGACAAACTTGGAATCATCCCTTGGTATACAAGAATTGTGGTACGACTGAGCTCCTGGTTTTTATTTCAAGCCTTTCTGATACCTTGTATTAAGAAGAAGAATTGTATTCCACCTTTGTTTAGGATTTGTCTTGAGAAGTGTTATGGGCAAGGGACCTATTTACTGGTAAACTTTCTGTTTTCTAATATTTTGAAAGCGGGTCTCCAATTTTTTGAGATTCATAGAGATGCCAAGGGCCTAGATGTTATCTAGCTCACTTTGTGTATGTATCATCTTTATGACAGCCCTGATAGATGCTCACTGTGCTGTGACTTAGCCTTTCCTCTGTAGAGGACCACGGTAAAGACTGTGAGTGCTGGCTGGGTTTCAGTCCAGACTCTGCAGCTTACTGGCTGTAAATGAGTTTAAAAAGCATGTGCTCACTCATTTTTATAATGGGAATAACAACTGCATAGCAATAACAGCATCTTCATAAAGTTGTTCTGAGGATCAAATGAATTAATATATGAAAAGTTTTGAAACCAGAGTTTGGTACATAGCTAGCACTTAGAATAACAGAAATATGTAACTATTTTACTACCTCTTTATTACCTACTAGAGGCCCGGTGTATAAAATTATTGCACGGGGAAGGGGGGTCCTTGGGGAATAGTCCTCAGCTTGGCCTGCAGCCTCTTGCAATCTGGGATCCCTTGGGGGATGTCTGACTGCCAGTTTAGGCTCAATCAGACAAATTCTGAACCTCTGGCTCCTAACTGCTCACCTACCTGACTGCCTGATAACCCCTAATCACTTGACTGCCTGCCTGATCACCCTAACCACACTGCATGCCTGCCTGACTCCCCCTAACTGCTTGCCTGCATGCTTGATCACCCCTAACCACCTCTGCCTCATCCCTTGTCACAGTGGCTTTGTCTGGAATGATGTCTGGAATGTCATTCGGCTGTCCAGTCTAATTAGCATATTATGTTTTTATTATTATAAATAATATGCCTATTAACTGCCAATTTTACTATAAGTTATGTAATGGTTGAACAATGCTCCAAAATTTTCTTCATATTTTCACATGGTAGATGTTGAAATATTTGTTGAATTACATTTTCCTTTAGATGTCTTTCAAGTTGCACCCTTCTGTTTGCTCCTGTGTTCAGATCATGCTGCAGGGTTCAGGGCATAGGCTCCCCCAACATGGGTAAAATGACATCTCATGAGAATATTTTCTTACTAGTGATCACATTTTTATCTTTATGTTATTCTTGGAATTTCTGACCATTTCCTCCTATGTTTTATTTTCTGGGTACCATTAGAGTCAAGAATTTGTGCAACTACATCAAAGAGAACTATGAAAAATTTATGTTTTAACCCTAAACATTGCAAATATTTCCATGTATAGTGACTGACTACATCTTTCATTAGCTTATGAAAGGAATCTCTAACCTTCCATATCTTAAAGAGAAAAATCTTGTGTATGTTGAGAGAGGCTAAATTGAATTGTTAATAAATTCCAGGCTTTGTTAAATTTCTTCTAATATAAAGACACTTAAGAATGATCTCTGAAATTTATTTGCAGGGTAAGAGAAGAGGAGCAATACCTTAAGCACTTAGAAGAAAAACCTATATTTGAAAGCAATTAAAGAATAAAACAGAATTTTAAAAAAATATTTTCCTCAAGAAATCAGAAACACCAATCAAGGAGGATATATGCACCTCTATGTTTATAGCAGCACTATTTACAATAGCTAAGATTTGAAAATAGCCTAAGTGCCCATGAGCAAATGAGTGGATTAGAAGACTGTGGTATATCTATGCAATGGAATACTCTGCTGCTGTAAAAAAGAAGGTACTTTTACCATTTGCAATATCATGGAACGTCCTGAGAGCATTATGCTAACCAAAATCAGTCAGTCAGAGAAAGATAAATATCACATGATCTCAATAATTTGTGTAATATAATGAACAACATAAACTGATGAACAAAAATAGATCTAGAGACAGAGAAACACTGAACAGATCATTAAACTTCAGAGAGAAGGTAGGGGAGGGTGAAGAGGAAGAGATAAACCGAAAAACTTATATGCATGCAATGGACATGAACACTAGGGCAGTGGGGGCTTGTCCTGGGGGGGTGGGAGTGGCAGTGGGAGAGGGGTCCATGGGGGGAAAAGGAGACATTTGTAATACTTTAAACAAAAATTTTTTCCATATTCTTAAGACATCTTACCTAATAATAGACAAACATTTAAATTGACCATACATCTGCTATGCCACAGCCAATCACGAGTGAGTATGCAAATTAACCCAACAAAGATATTGGGTGATTTGCATATGTAGGCTTGGAGTGGCTGGGAGGGGTGCAACACCTGCTATGAGGAGGAGGGTGTGTGGCAGAGGGAGCTACAGGACCGGTGCTCTGGCTAGACACGAGGACTTGCAGGCTCCCCAGCTCCCCAGCTCCTGGGCTCCTGGGCTCCTGGGCAGCCAGGAGTGAGGACTTGCAGGCTTCCAGGTGATCAGGAGTGAAGCCAGGGGAAGAAAGGCCTATTCTTGCATGAATATTGTGCATTGGGTCTCTAGTTTAAAACAAGAGAGTATCAAATAGAAGAAAATTTAGATGAAAATGAAATTGATATAGAAACAGCAGACAGAAGTGAATAAGAAACATAAAATTAATTTTAACTGGCTTTTTAGGCAGAATTGGTGATTTAAAAAAGTTAATAATGTTCAGGGAATAATTCAGAAACCGCCTTAGTCTATTGGGGCTTATATTAAAAATATATATATATCACAGACTACGTAGCTTATGAACAACAGATATTTATTTTATCATGGTTTTGGAGGCTTGATAAATCCAGAATCATGATGTAGGCTACTTGGTTCCTGTATACTCTCTTGGCAGACGCAGAGAGAGACCTCTGTAGGATCTCTTTTATAAGAGCACTAGTCTTGTTTCTGAGGCCCCACCTCATAATACCATCACATTGGGCATGAATATTTGACCATATGAATTGAGATGGGAGGACACAAATATTAATACCATGTTAATATTATTTTGCTATTATTTAACCAAATTACAGCATGCCTTTGTGGTCCATTCAGAAAAAATGGAGTTAGAGTTGTAGATTCTAATCATCACAGGCATTGTGTTGTCGCTACACAATAAGGGGCAAGGAAGGCTATGTCTGAAATTATGTCTGGAGTGAATGTAGCATTTCCTCACTCAAAAGCAAAGATTAACAGGTTACCAAAACAATTTAAAAAAAAAACACCCACCGAAGCAACACTATTGAGGACTCAGACTTCTTAGGAATGAAACTGTGGTAACATCAATAAATGAAGACCAATGCCAGTTATTTGACACTTTCCTCAGACAACTGAGCATCACAGTTGTCTATATTGTGGAAATACCATCTTTTGCTTTTTTTTATCCAATCAAGAGGGTATAACTTTTTCTGCAGTTTACATGTCTGGGTCACTTTAGCTTCCATTTAAACTCTTTATTTCATGACCAATTTGTTACTGTGGTCCAGAATATCCTAAGTAATTCACTAATTTTTCTAAAGAACCTCGATTCAATAATTAATGAAATACAAAATTAATTAAATCACCTATCCTATTGTATACATGTAAATTATCTGCTCCGATTGGTTAGGGGGAAGATGCCGAATCATTCTCCAAATGTGATGTGCTTTCTCATATCTGCACCTGAAGGAATTCCATTTTCTCTCTTGAAATGTCCTCTTCTATCTCCACATGGAATCATAATATGTCAGAGTTAGAAGTGTTTAGTAAGTTGGAGGGCTCAGAGACTATGACTAGGTAAGATTTTGGAGGAGGGCTCTCAGTAATAGGGCAGTTAAAGCTGCTGTTAAAACATGCTTTGTTCGTATTAAAGAAATTCTAGATAACACACAAATGGTAAAAACAAACAAACTAACTAACTAACTAACATACAAACAAAAATCAACCCTGTGGCCAAGCTTTAAAAAAAATAAAGAGCCAAAATTGGTTTGGCTCAGTGGATAGAGAGTCAGCCTGTGGACTGAAAGATTCCCTTAATTGCCGGCACATTCCCAGTAGGAGGTGTGCAGGAGGCAGCTGATCAATGTTTCTCTCTCACGGATGTTTCTAACTCTCTGTCCCTCTCCCTTCCTCTCTGTAAACAATTAACGAAATATACTTTTTAAAAAAGGAAACAAAGGAATACCTAGGCATGAGAAACAAAAAGAAAACTAGAGCAAAGATTGTAAGCAACAACTGTTGTTTGGGTTGCCCTAATAGCATTTTCAACCAGGGAATTAAGCTCCAACGTCCAGAATCTAGGGTCTTAGTGCCTTTTTGATGCAGGAAATGTAGCCACAGATCCATCTTGAAAATGCCTAAAGAAACTTGTCATATTTTCAAGATGAAGGGACTGGAGTCCGTGTTGATGAAAACATTTTGGTGGCTGCAGTAACTGGCAGTGTCTGCAGCAGTGGGGTGATGGGGCTGGTGCCTTTCCCTGATCAGCCCAGTCACTTCCCACAAAGGGAGGCCAGACTGCAGCTTAAGCCATCAGTAGTACATCCCCTGAGGGTTTCCAGTATGTGAGAGGGGGCAGGCTGGGCTGACAATCCTCTCCCCCCAGTGCACGAATTTCATGCACCAGGCCCACAGTCAATAATAAAAGCAATACAGCTCCTATTGTTAAGTAACAATAAATTAGAAATTATAATTTTAAAAATTTCCCATTCACAACTGCAAGAGAAATTTTAGATAATCTCAAATAATTCTACCAAAAGAACTTCAAGACTGGTAATAGAAATATACAACCTTTGGTTTAATATAAATAAGCATAGGTATTTGGGCATATACATTAAATGAGGGGTCAGTAAAGCACTATTTTAAAAGATAATATGGTGCAAAGACAACCACATGTAATAAAATGATAAAGAACTAAAAGTGTAAGAAAGAACAGCATTGGAAAAGAAGTGGTTGGTATAATCAATGTGGAGACTGAACAGGAACCAGAGCAGAGAGGCTTCTTAGCACAGGGCATTAGGATAGAGATTCTCATTGCAGGATGTCAAAGGTCACAGTGTCATTCCAGGGAGGAAGGAGTTCTGCGGAAACCCTAAAGAAAGAGGTGAAGAACCACAGGCCCACAGGGGAAGAGCCAGGAGATGTATCAGCGTGAACGTTAGAGGCAGAGTAAGAGCCCCAGCCAATGTTGAACCGCTGAAAACTCCTCTCCTGAAGTCTGTGTGGTGACATATATCTCATTGAGTATGATGATGCCGAGGACAGTTTGGAAGGGACAGAAGAGCCAAGTGCATTTCCTTGTCATCTGGGGCAGCAAACAAGCCAGAGGGGAATCACTGAGCACTGAGACTCCCAGATAGTTCAGCTCATTCATCAGTGCTTTGACAATGAAATAACAATTACCAGAAGAGGGCTATTAGCAAATAACCTTGACTGTGGGAGCAGAGACGGGTGTGTGTGTGGGGGGGGGGGGGCGAGGAGAGGTTTGTGGCTCCTCTCTAAGATAATGCACTTGAATGAGTGTTAGTGCATTCATGCATGCCTGCATGCACTTCCTCCCCCTCTCCCCCCCCCCGCCCCCCTGCCACACACACACAATTACTTCAGGAGGTGGAGATGACCTTCCTCATCTTGTTTTCTTGGACAAATTCAAAGGAGAAGCATTTTCAAGAGGGGAGGATTCATATTCTCTCTCTCTCTCCCTTCCTTCCTTTTCCACTCTTCCCTTCCTTTTATCAATCCAACTGTGAGAACATGGGTTCTGGAGCCAGGGCTTGAGAGTTGAGTCCTAATTTTGCAACTATCACTCTATATGACGTTAGGTAACTCAGTTCATCATTTTTCATCTGATAAAAGTGACAAAATAATTCTACTCACCTCTTGAGGGTTTATGAGGTTAAAGTAAGTAATGTACAGAGTGTACTTACTGGCTATCTATCCCTTGATGTCATGGTAATAGAAACTATATTATCTAATGTCCAGAACCTCTATCTGGGGAGCCCCTTAGATGCTGTCAGAAAAGGTCTTGGTCCTGCAGCCTTTATTTCTCTACAAATGGGGGAGTTTACAGCCAGTTGTCTGTCAACTGTTAGCATTCCTCTTGGGTAGCAGGCATGCTGGAGAAAGTTCCAGTAGTAAGCTTGGAGCTTGGGTCCTTTGATCCTGTGGCAAAGGAGATAAGACTAGGATAATTTAGAAAGAAGAGCCCCAAGTTTCCTACCCCCACATTAGAGTGGAGCAACCGAGGGGCTGTCCTGGATAGAGCATGACAGTATGGATTCTAGTTTCCTCCTTAAGGAACCGAGGTGGTCACAGCAGAGGAAATTTGAAATTATTCACCAGGTTATCAAGCTTCCTGAAACATGACTCCCACAGGTCTTTATTCTGGCCACTGTCAGAGAAATTGTTGAAGCTTATTGTATACTTCCATAGCTGTCCCCTGAGGGCATGCAGTGCTTCTCAAGAGTAATAGTTTCCAGAGTTATTTTCTAGAAGGAAGAATAGGCAAGAGGGTTTCTAAGGTGTGTATCTTCAGGGTTCAAGCTCTGATATGCCCTATTCAAGCCTTTTTGTTGGAATGTGGGCCACTCGCCTGTGCTATTTGGCATAAACTGGAACCATCCATGGAATACAAGGACTGTGGAACAATTTTGCTCCTGGTCATGCTTGCAGCCTACACTGAAGCCTGAGTAGTGTTAAGTGTGGCAAAGAAAAATAACTTTTTTTTCATCTTCCTTAGGATTCTACCTGATAAATTTAGCTACAAGTTATTTGGGACACCCTAAAATGATCCAGTCCTCATTGGCCAACTCCTTGCATGCCATCCCATAGGTGATGAATCCTGTGCAGATGGCTTGAGAGCATGTGCAAAGAGCCAGCCCAATTCTGCAAGATTTCACACATTTTAGGGTATCATGTAAGGAAAACAAATATCCTCAGCTCCTGGCTAGACTTGGCAGGACTGAGAGAAAGCATAAAATCTTACAAGTTCACTCCCCACAATGGAACAAGAAACATGGAGTGGGTGTATCCATTGAAACTGTCTGAGAGAGCTTTAGAGTTGCTAGGGGACTGAGTGATGAATGTATTTCTCTTCCAAAGCTAGTCAGTAAACCTGGAGAAAGTGACTGCTTTTTCAAATGTGAAGACAGATGGGTTGTGGGGAGGGGGAGCTGCAGAACAGGATGAAAAGATGAATAAAGCCCTGGGTGGTGTGGCTCAGTTGTTTGGGCATTGAAGATGCACCTGAAGGTTGCTGGAAGAATTACAGGTCAGGGCACGTAAAGGGGTTGCTAGATAGGTCCCTAGTAGTGTGTGTAGGAGGTAGCCTCTGATACTTGACTCTCACATCACACTGATCTCTCTCTCTCTCTCTCTCTCTCTCTCTCTCTCTCTCTCTCTCTCTCTCAATCAGTAAGAGTATTTTTTAAAAAGATGAAGGAATCAAGAAACAAACCACTCAATCAACAAACAAAAAAAAAGACCTTATAGACACAGACAATAGCATGGTGATTACTAGAAGGGAAGGGGAATGCGGAAAGGCAGTAGAAAATATAGTGAGGATAAATGGTGATGGAGGGACACTTGAATTAAGGTGGAGAACACAAAATACATATACAAATGATATATTATAGAATTATACCCCCTAAAAGCTATATAATTTTATTAAGCAAGGCAACTTCAGTAAATTCAATTAAAAAAAATCTATAAAATTTCTCTTATATATTTCATAAACTTGAAGGATGTTAAAAGGAATATGTACTTGATTTTCTTTTCTATTTATTTGGGAGCTAATAAAACTCCTTCTAAGTAACAAATATAAGATGATCCATGGACTGGAAGATGTCTTTTGTGACATAGATGTGTATAATGGTGGGTCCAAGTTTCTGTGTCCATCTCCAACCCTCCTCTCTCCCTCCATTCATGTATAAATGTTTAACTTTGCAAAGTATCTTTTGACCTTAGATGTGAAGTATTGGAGACATCTTTCTATCATGTTGAGCCATCTTGATGATATGAATCTTTGGGCAGCAAGTGGTCTGCTCATGAGACTGTGGAAATTCACTACAACCTAGGAGGTCTGATGACAGGGACTGTCAGATCAAAGCAGAACCAGTCTGACTGTCTTTGCACATGGCTCCTTAGAGGTATATGTCTCTCAGAGGTTTGTATCTTCTCCCTCCACAGTGGGTCTCCCAAGATAGAAACTCTGCATGTCTATTTTGTTTTATATTGCACCCTTGGGTTGTTTAAGTTCAGGGTGATAAAGTTAATTTCAAATTCTGAAAAACATTGTTTGGTCTGAGCTCTTGGGTTTGATGAGGCTGCCAGCTCTAGAGTGGATGTGTCTGGTTTTGGGATATGGTGAGTGTGTGTGGAAGCATTTATTTATTTTTTATTTTTTATTTTTTTATTAAATCTTTATTATTCAGATTATTACATTTGTTTCTCTTTTTTCCCCTCCATAGCACCCCTCCACTCAGCTCCCACCCTCCCTCTGTCCTTAGCTCCCTCCCATTGATCTCCTCCATTGGTGTATGATTTTTGTCCAGTCTCTCCCTGTACACCCTTCACCCCTTTCCCCCTAAGAATTAACAGTCCACTCCCTTTCTGTGCTCCTGATTCTATTATATTCACCAGTTTATTCTGTTGATCAAATTTTTAATTCACTTAATTTTTAGATTCACTTGTTGATAGCTATGTATTTGTTCATAATTTTTTGTCTTT
>PVJN01008388.1:0-65352 GCA_004026805.1 Lasiurus borealis
GGAAATTATTCCTTGTTTATTTGGAACTGATGAGTCAAACCATTATTTGATTATGATAGATTGGATCTATGCTAATTAAGGTTAACACGAATGTAAATGTTTATTCATTATCCATTGGTGGACTTTTTGATCTAGGCTCCTCAGAAACATGTAAAAAGTGCGAAGAGTAGCTTGTAACATTTCCTGAGTGCTTTGCTAGCGTCTGGCATTGGGCTTGGCACTTTACTGGCATAGCCTGTGCCTCATTTAATCCCCCTCAGCCTTTTGAAATAAGTGTTATTACTTCCCCTTTTTTTTTCACAACAAAACAACACTTCTGTCATAGGGATGTTAAGTAGCTTGCAAGAAGTCGCACAGTTAGTAAGCTGCAGAGCTGAAAAAGCACAGTAATGGGTGTTTTGAAAAGCCTCATTCTGTTAAGCTTGCCAATCAGCCATTTATGTGTGAATTGTTTAAAACTTAGCCTAATTTGAAAACTGTTGCTATGGTACATTGAGTTTGCTAGTTCACGTCCATTTTATGTGAAGTTGTTGGCTTGTGCTAGTATGCATGGTGTTTTCTGGGGAGTTGAGCTTTGAGTCACCGGATATATGAATGCTACTTCCTTTTAAAGTTCATATAATATTTGTAGTGATGTTCCTATAATATTGAAATGAAAGAATGGAGAGCTTAAAGAGAAGACAGGATCAGTATTAGCCCTCTTTTTTGGAAAAAAAATAGTTTTATTGAATTCATAGAAGAAGGGAGAGGGAGAAAGATAGAAATATCAATGATAAGAGAGACTTATTGATTGGCTGCCTAGTGCTAGCCCCACCACTTGGGCATGTGCCCTGACCAAAACTCAAACTGTGACCTCATGGTTCATAGGTTAATGCTCAACCACTGAGCCACACTGGCTGGGCAGCCTTCTTCTTTTTAAATGTTTCCTTTATGGAAATTCTCAATGTACAGGCACACTTGTAGCAGTATGTCTGTTTTGTGAAGCTAAGTAGATCCACTGGCGTGTAAGCCTCTTTGGTATTGTTGCTGATACTGGGCTCCATAGAGTTCAGAAATGGCCAAACTCACAGACAGATATAATATTCCAGGTCTTGGTTGCATGTGATTTATTTATCTTTTTCAAATTACACATTTTCTCCTTTATTCCTTGCCCCTCTTATTTTTTTATATCATCATAATTTAGATTTCGCCTTTAAAAGGAAGAAAAAAGGTTGGGTTAGGCACTATCACCTAGTTATTATCATTAGTAAATGCATGTTTCTATGCATATAGATCAACAAAGACCGAGCAATAACATTTGTTTGCTAATTGGATTATATATATTGGAAGGTCTTAATGTAATAAGCCAAGACCAGAAGCAGGGGCCATAATTAATCCTGGTATTTTTTTAAAGTAGCAGAGCAGCAGAAAGACTAAGAATTGCTCTGGCAAAATACAATATTTTTAGCCAATTATAAAATAATACAGGCCATGAACAAAAATTTAGAAACTATTCAGGAAGTAATAATATTTTCACTGTTCATAATCCAGTGATTAAATACAAACCACTTTTAAATTGTTGAATTCGTTTCCTATCTTTCTAAACTAATAGTTTTTGTTAATTTGTTGTTCTGAAATAATACATGTTTACTATAATAATCAGAAGCATATCAATGGCTAGCAGTGAAAGTTACCCATTATCTTACCATGCAGAGACAATCACTGCTTCCAGTGTTGTTATTATTATATATTGTAGTTTCAACAAATCTGATCATGCTACATCTTTTACAAATTGCTTTTCTATGTGAGTAAAGTATTGAATATCATTCTATACAGTTGCATATTACATATGGAGATATTTTAAGTTACTTAATCAATCCACCATGGATGTCCACTGTTTTGCTGTCTTGATCAATGGAACTGTGTATTAATTCATTACTATTTCCTATGATGTCAGTCTTAGAAATAGACTCACTGTGTCAAGGAGGATTGACACGTTCAAGGTTCTTAATGCCCTTGGCCAGTGTGCCCGAGTAGTGGTACCAGTTTAAGAAAGATGTCTTACTGACCCTTGAGGCCTTTGACTATCCTGCTTGATTTTGTTGTTGCTCATGAATAGCCTTATATTAGAGGAGGGTCAGGGTATACCCCATGCTAGTTTGCATGTCTCTGTTTATACACACAGTACACAATCAAAATAGAGAAGAATAAAATGAATTTTCAAAGGTGTAGAGAACTGAGAACATCCTTTTGAAAGATGCTAATAAGCACTGGCTATATTAGATTTAATATAAGACTAAAATGGTACAAAATGACAAAATAATAGTGGAGATTGTGAAATACTTAAAGAAGAATGGCTGGGCTTTGTTTATTAAAGAAAAAAATCAGTTGTAAATATTTGAATTGAAAATTTTTAAGCATTAATGGAGACTTAGATTCTTCTAATTATATGTTTGGATTTAAGTGTTATTTTTTGATAGATGTTTTACATCACCAAAATATTTATCCTGTTGTGTGCAACAACCTTTTTTTATTAAGGTATTTGTGCATATTGAGACCATCTTTTAGTGATTCAGTATGAAATTCAAAGTTTTTGTGCACCTTCATATTTCATGGAATTAAATTCATTTGTGTGTAGAGGGAGGGAGACAACAGGGAAAGACTATTTGGAAGAAATAAATTTGGCCTCCAGAAACTGTCAGTGAGAGCAAACCATTGAAAATACTTCTAGAACAAGAGATTTAAAAAATCATTATAAGAACTGCTCATCTATTTTAAGCTCAAAGAGAAAAACTCTAACTGTAATTGGAATTAATTGACTGGAAGAATTAATTGATTGACTTACATAGTATTTCACTCAACCACACTTCCTTTCAATTCATGAGCTGTCTAATAAGGAACAATGAGGAATTAATTCTAATTTTTTTTTTGTTATTCCTCATTTGAGGGTATTTTTTCATTGACTTTAGAGAGAGTGGAAGGGAGGGGTAGAGATAAAGAGAGAAACATCAATGGATATGAGAGAGACACATTCATTGGTTGCCTCCTACACGTGACTAGAGCAGGGCTAGGGATCAAGCCTGTGATTGAGGTACGTGCCCTTGACTAGAATCAGACCCAGGACCCTCAGTCCACAGGCCAGCACTCTAACCACTGAGAAAACTGGCTAGGGCAAGTTAATTCTAATTTTTGAAAGGTTTGTTGGAGATGCCAGTGCTATCCACCCTGCATGGACAAGGCGTTTCACAGTGGATGCCTGCTATGAATTGTGGGAAAACCTTGTTTTACATGAAAAAGGAAGAGATATTTTCATCAAGAATAAATATTAAATTCATATTTTCTGCATTTTGATGAGACAGAGAAAGCTAGAAATAATAACTCATGAGCTAAAATCCACTAGAAACAAAGCAATGTAAGCACCTGTGATGCATGCCCCTGAGATAAGTAGTGAACTCCAGTTATCAATACCTTCATAAAGAGCATGACATTTTGCAGGATTAAGGAGCTTTTCTTAGCATTACATCCTTATATTGAGACATTCAAAATAATATATTCCCATTTTTTTAAAAAAAGGTACATATATTATTTTTGGTTTCATTCATTTTATGGCTAAGAGATAATATTATTCTGAAGTTAAATTAGTGATAAAAGGATTTTTAAAAGGTATAATGGTACATTATATATATTTCTAGTTTAATCACATGCAATACTTTAGCTATTCTATCTAATAAAAGAGTAATATGCAAATTGACCATCACTCCAATACAAAAATGGCTGCACCCGTGTGGTCAAAGCTGCCCCAATGTGGACACAAGATGGCCAGAAGGGGAGGGCAGTTGGGGGTGACCAGGCTGGCAGAGGAAGACAGTTGGGGGTGAACAGGCTTGCAGGGGAAGAGAGTTGGGGGGGGGGACCCAGGCCTGCAGAGGAAGGCAATTGGGGGGAACCAGGCCTACAGAGGAGGGCAATTGGGGAGTACCAGGTGTACAGGGGAAGGCAATTGGGGGGGGGACTAGGCCAGCAGGGAAGAACAGTTAGGGATGACTAGCTGGAAGGGAAGGGCAAGTAGGGGGAACCAGGCTAGCAGAGAAAGGCAGTTGAGGAGGACAAGCCCTGTAGTTAGGGATGACCAGGCCTAGAGGGGAGGGCAGTTGGGGACAACCAGGCCTGCAAGGGAGGACAGTGAGGGGCAATTGGGCCATCAGGGGAGCAGTTAGGTGTCCATCAGGCTGGCAGGCAAGTGGTTAGGAGCAATCAGGCAGGCAGGCAAGCAGTTTGGAGCCAGCAGTTCTGAATTGTGAGAGATATGTCCCAGATTAGAGAGGATGCAGGCTGGGCTGAGGGACACACACACACACACCCCTTCCCCATGCACAAATTTCATGCACCGGGCCTCTAGTGTATTATAGTTTTCATTTGCAAATTGCTCTTTAGCTTTTAGTCATGGATCATTCTCTATAAAACCAACCTGGAAAAATCTTATTAGGTTCATTTTATTTCCTTTACACATACTTCGAATGGTTACTTCATAATCTCTGAAAATATTTTTGGAAAATCATGAAGTGAATTAATAATTTGGGATGTTAGGTTCTAATGTTGAAAGAATTTAATCAAGCTGTTTGAAAAGCAGTTGTGGAAAATGTGCTTTGCATAATTTATATCAGAGTAGGAAATATTCTTGCTCTAACTATTACTTACCTTGTTAATTAGAATAAACTCCTTGGAATACCTTTACTTATGTGATGGACTTTACCTAAATATGTCCTGCTGTGAAAAACAAATAAAACAGCCTTACAAAGAAATGCAAATGAAATTTCGAAAATAGCATTTGAATAGCTCTCTCCTAGTTATGACCCTCTACACTGAGGAATTCCAAAACTAGAAAAGCTAAGATTCTTATTTCCACCTCTCTTCCAAAGATACCCTCCAATTTTTAAAAACTTTAACAACATGATTATTTTGGGTCCCCTTAATGTGAAACAGGGATTTGATTTTTAAAGATCTTCTTATCATGATCTTACCATTTGAGATTTTGGTTGCTATAGAAATCGGTATGGGATGGGAGTATTCAAAATGATGAGGAACCAAGTTAAATGTGTCTCCCTTTCCCTGTTATTGAACTTATGCTCCTACTAACCAGACTCTCTTCTGCTTTGTTTTATAATTTTACAAGGCATGACTGCATATCTTATTCAGTGACCCGTTGACCTTTTCCTTTAATTGCATTGATTTGTATACAGCTGTACTAAATTGTTATTCCTTCATACATCTCCTTCATTTAGCTGTTTAACCAAATGCCTCCCCTATGCCAGGCATGGTTCTAGGCACGGAGGATTAAGTATGTAAAACAGAAGGCCCGGCCCTGGCCAGGTAGCCCAGTTGGTTAGACCATTGTCGCATTTGCCCGTCCAGATGGTTTGTTATGTGCCACTACCTTTTAACTGTGATGGGAAAGGTTTACATTGATCTTTAAGATGATGTGATGCAGGATTTGGGGTTTGAAAGGGGGATTGAAAGCCCCTGGCCCACTGTGTGCTACGTTCACAGCTCTGCAAGGACGTGAACAGACTGATGAAGTCTTTATAAGCTTGGAGTCCATTAATAATTTGGGGTGTTAGGTTCTCATGTTGCATTCTCTATAAAACCAACCTGGAAAAATCTTATTAGGTTTATTTCATTTCCTTTACGCATACTTCAGATGGTTACTTCATAATCTCTGAAAATATTTTTGGGAAAACATGAAGTGGATTAATAATTTGGGATGTTGGGTTCTAAAAATAAAAATCAATTGACATTTTCCCTTGCTAATCAGTCATTAATCAGTTTATTCATCTGTGAAAGAGGCAACATGTATTTGCTTCTCATACATCAACATTGTACTGTAAGGGTTGAAAAAAGAGGACAAAGATTTTATACAAGCATTATACAAAGTTCTAGAAGCTATAACTGGTATTATTCCGGTTTCCTGTTAGTATCTGTTCACCGCTATCAGTCTAATTTATGTGTATGCATTTAAGGAAAGGACGTTGTTTCTGAAGGTGGGCTGACTGATATTCACCAATATCTGAATTGTACACCTCCATGAACTCATGGTTTTCGAAGTGCTATTGGCTTATTTTTGGATCAATAAAGAAATGGTGACGTGATCTTACTCCGTGGTCACCCAGATTAAGCAACTGAGACTTTGAAGTGGCTTCCCAATGACTGGAGGCATAATGAACCCAGTAGGGACAGAAAAACCCACTGAGCTTCGGGAAGTAATCCATCAGCTATGACAGGGTCCCTTTAATGAGCGTCACCAATAACAACCGTTTTAAGCCCAGGACGACTATCTCCGGATTCCTCTGCCGAGTCATTCCTTGAGCTCCTTAAAGTGCAGTGAGGATTGTGGGAAATTAACCAGGAAGTGGAGCCTTTTCCTGTAATCATCCAAAATGATTAAGAGGACTGAAAAAAAAAATCAATTGGCTGATCAATAAGGTTTAACTGTTGGAGCATTTCCCCCTTGCTAATCGGTCATTAGGCTGTTTAAACTAAATATTTCCAGTTTCTGCAATTACTGAGCGGATTGATAAAGCATGGTCAAGGATGTCGGGGCCTCCTGGAGCCAGATTCTAGGACAGGTATCCGTGGAGAAAGAAGGCACTAATTTATAAATGCTCCTCTCTCGGTTCAGATTAAGAAAATTCTTTAACAGCAGGCTGTGCGGGGGAATTGTCTCTGTTTCTGAACGTTTGGGAAATCAGTGTGTTACTCCCAAGTTCTAAGCCTGTCAGTTTGTTCTAGAATATGGGCGGGGACTTGGTTTAATTTAAAAGCAATGGCGATCCAGATCCCCTAGAGCAGTGGTTCTCAACCTTCCTCAGGCCTCGACCCTTGCATACAGTTCCTCATGTGGTGGTGACCCCCAACCATGAAATTTTGCTACTGTTATGCATCATGATGTAAATATCTGCATTTTCCGATGGTCTTAGGCGACCCCTGTGAAAGGGTCATTCGACCCCAAAGGGGTCACGACCCACAGGTTGAGAACCGCTGCCCTAGAGGGACATTGACATACTACATATGTGGAGGCCTTTACAATGGCTTGTAAAGTCCAGCCAGGGTGATCGGCCTACAGCAAAAAAGACTCCGCCTTCAAACCGACCAGAGAGATTCTAACCGCACCTGTGAATGGGCATACCCTTACCTGCCTGTACGTTGCCAGAGATGCTGGTATCAAAACCGCATGTTAACTTTTTCTTTTGAAGTTGAATGCCACTGTGGGGGAAAAAGAAAAAGAAAAAAAAAAAAAGAACACTGAGAAATAACTTTCAACAGGAGGCAAAACTTTTTTATCGCTATGTTTTACTTTGCTGGCAGACCAGAGCAAAGGTTTTGTGAACATTTAAAAGATGACAAAGGTGAAGAATCCCAGAAGCGGTTTATCTTGAAGCGAGATAACTCTAGTATTGATAAAGAAGACAATCAGGTTGGTTCTCAAGTTTGAGAGTGGCTGACGTTGTTTTTTGTTTTTGTTTTTTTTTTGAAGGTGGGCTGACTGGTATTCTTGTCGTCCCTCTGTGGCCCCTCTCTCCCTCTCCCTGCCCGCCCCCCCTCAAACCACCTCTCCCTCCCTTCCTGCCTCTGAGACTGCCACCCTCTCTCCAGCCTCCTGGCCCGCCTGGCCTTCCCCGTTTGGCATTCAGCGGGGAGCCAACAGCCCCCCCGTCCTGGCTGCTTCAGCGATGGCTCTGTGTCGGGCTTGCATGGGTGGTGCTTGGCGCAGTTGCTGCTGCATGCGTTGGGGGTTGGGATGCCACCCGCTCCGCGCGCGCCCGGGAAAGCTCTGTCCGTCCCGTTTGCGGATGTCTGTGTAACCATGGCAGTCCTTCCACTCCCTACAGCTTTGTCCTTCAGTTGTGCACACATTGAGCTGGATTGTCAAAGCGGACCGCTGATCACCCGGGGTAGCCGGAGAGAACAAACCTTGTTATGGTGAGGACAGGTGGATTTTGCAACTCCCCTACAATCGGCCTTCACAAGCAGAGAACCGAGTTCATGTTTTTAGTCTCCCAGCCCGCCTCCTGCCCATGTTCTATTGTCTGCGTAAAATTGTCTGCTTGTGTTGCATGAACTGTAGCACAATTCTGCGTGCGTGTGTGTATGTATGTGTGTATTTTGCCTGTGATAAAACGTTGTGTTGTTGTAGGTAGCCTGACCTATGGTACCTCGTTAAGGGGGGGGAGGTGTTTTATTAAATCTCTTCTCCAGATGGTGTGGGATCCAGAGGTATTAGGAGTCAATGGCAAAAGAAAACAAGGTTCGCATGCAGAGAAGAACAGTGGAAAGTCATGTGAATGCCATTAGACTTCGTGTCGCTGACAATCAAAATAGATTTTTTTTTTTTTTTTGGAAAATGACTTTGCTTTAAAGGCCTTAAGCGCAAGATAATAAGCATCTCACTCAAGTGATTATTTTAATTACTCTCGGTGAGTCACACTGGAAGGCAGGAGGTGCATCTCTGATGCACTTTAAAAAAAGAAAGAGAGAGAGAAAGCTGTTCATCATTTGTACCTCATTTCCTCCCACCACCACCGACAACAGCATCCACCTCCGAGCTCCACCGTGGCTCCAGTTGACTCTGAGACGTGTGCCTGCGTCCTGTACTGAGCGGGTGTCTGCTGAATGGCTGGATGGGCGTGGTGAGGGCAGGGCATTTGGTGAGGAAGGGAGAGACAAAGGGGGGGCTAGGGGAGATGCAGGATGTGGTTCAGATGAAGAGGAGCAGCCTTTATGCTGGGTTCTTTGAATGTTACCTTAGATGCCTTGGTATTGACCCCCATCAACAAGCACATTTCAAATTTCATTCCTGCTTCCTATGCCGGATGCGATTCCCAGAGTCAGTCATTGAGTGAATAAACAAAGTAGGATGTAGGGAAATAGTGTCCACATCTTCCTTCCCACCCGTTATTTCTTGGCCCTCTTGCTGGGTTTCTCCAGTCTCCAAGTTTTCAAGGCCATTTCTCCCCTTAGCTGCCTTGATCTAGCCATCACTTCCTTTTTTACCAGCACTCTGCCTCCTTCTGAGAAGTCAAAACCACACGGTTAGCCAAGGAGACAGAGGCCATCCCTGGTGAGCCGTCCCATAGCTGAACTGGCTGAGCACCGGAAGCACATCCAGGTACTTCCGGGTCAGAAACACCTGTGCTACTTGCATCCAGCAAGGAGGCCACCAGCAAACATGCCCTGGCATCGGTTGTCATGCACACACTGCACACACATGCCCCTCCCCCCCCAGCTTCCTCAGGGACCAGATTGAGTGAGACTTGCCATGCTCCATTTCAGTGAGCATTTATTAGGCTCAGCTGACAGTTGCTAAACAGCAGACTTCTAACAACTCGACTTGGATAACCCTCCTGATTTCTTTTCTCTGTTCAGCAAAACAGAATGCATCCCTTTAGAGATGACAGACGAAGTAAATCAATTGAAGAGAGAGAAGAGGAGTATCAGAGAGTGAGGGACAGAATATTTGCACACGATGTGAGTAGTTGTTTTAATTGCCTCTTTAGTGCGGTCCTCCCCCAGACAGCCAGCTGGCAGGGACGAAGGAAGCCGGAGCCAGGAGACAGGGCAGCAGACTCCAGGTGTTTCTGGAAGAGGCCCGGGTTCAGGGAAGTGATGGAAAAGGAGCCAGGGGACTCGCTCGTGTTCCCCGGATGTGACCCGTGTGGGAACTGCGCTCTAATTTCGGTCAGTTCAGTAGGCCTTGAGGACAGAGATAGGGTGCCAGGTGTGAATAGATGCCTTGATGCCAGGATTGGCCAGGAGATAGGTCTCACATTGCCGTCTTTTTCCTACTAACACTGTGCAATAGAATCAAAAGAAGAGTATGCTGATCACACACACACACACACACACACACACACACAGAACTTTGTTTTTTCTATCTTTCTTATTTCCACATTCTTAGCAAGCATGGGCCTTTTATTATAGCAAAATTAAATAATGATTCCCCTTACCCCCTCCCATTTCAGATCAAATTAGTTTTGTAAACAGTTTTCCAGGGAATAATGACAAAACAATTTTTTTTTTTTGTTCAAATTTCCACAAATAAGATGCCGTAAGGATTTTTTTTGTAAACTCTTTTACTCACTCTGGTCAACATAAAATGCAATTAAATTAGGTAAAAATTAATAGGTACCAGAAAAAAAAAAAGGACTGGAGGACTGGATTTAAATGTAAGAAAATGAGAATAGGATGCAGTTGCCATAGCTATTCCATCCCAGGAACTCTTCTGCAGCCTGCTATCATGCTGGGTCTGCTGTCTGCAGAAGTAGAGGTATCAGCTCCTCGGTGTAGACTGGCCCAGCACTTCTAGCTCTCCTGAGTCAGGCGGGCATCTCACCTCCTGTGGCCATTGGCTCCTGGAGGCTCTTGCTCAGCCAGCCTCATGACCCAGGCTTCCGGGCTCAGCCTGGAGGAGGACTGCTGTCCTCAGGGGGTTCCAGCCCCAGCCAGTTCCAGGACCTCCAGCCGGTGCTGGGTCCTTGAATATGAAGCTGCAGAGGAAGCAACACGAGCTGTCCGCTCCCTTCACCTTTACTCAGCTTTCCAGCTTCTCTGCCAGGTCCCCTCTGCCTTTCCTGGGAGTCTTGCAGCCACATGGTGATGGTGGGATACTCTGGAGAGTGGGAGAGACGGAGGTGGAGGTAGCCAGAGCTGGAGGATGCTTGGGCACACCACTAGAAGGTTCTGCACACGTGTGACCTGGGTTTTTATTGTGGTCAGTTATTGACGGTGCAGCTCGACGCACAGAGGGCCTTCAGTTGTGTTTGTTGGGGACCCGGCAGAATGAAATACAGTGGTACCTCGAGATACGAGTTTAATTCGTTCTGTAACCTTGAGGCGTGGGAAACTATGAGATGCTCGAGTCGCAGTAAACTGGTGGGTCGTGTGCAGCCAACCGATCTGCGCGATGACTCCTATCTCAACTGTTGCTCGTATTTCAAAGCAAAAATCGCTCATTCGACGGCTCGTATCTCAAAAATCTCGTATGTTAGGGCATTTGTATCTCGAGGTACCGCTGTAGTGAGGGGGTCTGTGTGGGTCCTGCTGGTGTAAGGAGGTCTCCCGTGGCCTGAGGTGGCATGTTCTTGTCTGGTGACCTTCATGGAGAGACACTTTTCTGGAAGCCAGTTCGTTTTGTCTCTCTCCATCTCCCCCCCCCTCTCTCTCTCTCTCTCTCTCTCTCTCTCTCTTCCTCTCTCTCTCTCTCTCTCTCTCTCTCACACACACACACACACACACACACACATTTTCCCTCTTTACTCTCCACTTCCATTCAAAAGTAAATACGAACTCAAAAGCAGATGGAAATCACCCAGACAAGGTACAAGCAGCATTACGCTGGTTTCCTCCCCAAAGTAGCGCCACGTTGCCAGACACTCAAGAGCCATGGGACAGAAGGGGGCATCGCTGGTGCCTGCCTGACCTTCGCATCTAGTAAGAGGTCATTGCGGGGTCAAAGGGTCAGCATGACTTCCCTGTGACTCGATTAACCAGATTAATTGTGAAGGACCTGAGTCCCTGGTGAAAGCTGGGAGGCCAGTGTTGCTGTTGAACCATTTGTACACGAGAAAGCATCTAGAGATGCAAGCAGTGGGCTTTTTAAAATTAAATTCAACAGATCATGGCAGTCAACTGGTTAAGGCCTCTATGGCCATATGCTGCATTGACATTTAAAATGTAAATAAAAGCCCACTTACATGGAGAGAGCATCAGTGCCAAGCTGTTGCCGTAGCGAGCACGTTCTATGCATCCATTCCACGTCCGCCTTTAAAGGCCGGGCTGCCTCCCTCTGCGAGAGCAGCGGCGTGAGTTCCTCTGGCAGGCGCGCTGGTGGCCGGCTTGTCTGGCTTCCGTCTTCAGCCTGGATGCCGACCCCGCTCCTCACCTGGTCTCCCAGGGCAGCGGTTTCTCACTTGGCATCCTGCGCTCATAGACGGGCTCCAGAGACTAAATAAAGTCCCAGAAATCATCTGCAAAACGCTATGGTCATGAGCAGATGTGCATTTTTCTTTTTCTTTCTTTTTTTTTCAAATGTATTTTATTGATTTTTCACAGAGAGGAAGGGAGAGGGATAGAGAGTTAGAAATATCGATGAGAGAGAGACATTGATCAGCCGCCTCCTGCACGCCTCCTACTGGGGATGTGCCGGCAAGCAAGGTATATGCCCTTGACCAGAATCGAACCTGGGACCTTTCAGTCTGCAGGTTGACCCTCTAGCCACTGAGCCAAACCGGTTTCGGCTAGATGTGCGTGTTTCTAAGGAAGAGGTCCTAGTGTTTATGTGATGCTTAGAGCTTTGAGCATCCTGTAAAGGCGAAGGGCCACTCTGCCTCCCTCATCTGATAGCTCCACCGAGGCAACACAGTCATCCCACCGACGGGCCCTGGGTTAGCTCTCTCTGGCTGCCTCAAAACATCCCCCACATTTCCAGCTTAAAACAAAACGATACTTCTTATCTCACGGTCTCCATGGTGTCAGGGATCTGGAAGTGGTTTGGCTGCGTGACTCTGGCTCCGGGCTCCAGGTCTTTCAGAGGTCAGGGTCAGGCTGTCAGCTGGCTGCAGTCACCGGAAGGCACAGTGCGTGGATAGATGCTCACACTCACTCCCAGGCTGCAGGCCTTCCGCTCCTTGCAGGGTAGAGGCTGCAGACCTCGGTGTTTCTGATGCGGCCTCTCCATAGGCTGTGGAGTGTCTGTAAGACACAGCAACTGGCTCCCCCAGTGCAGCTGACCCGAGAGGAAAAAGATGGCTGAACTGGAAGGCCCGGTCTTTTATAACCTCATCCCGGAAGTGGCCTGCCTCCCCTTCTGCTGTATTCTGTGGAACCCATGCTCTGCCCTGGTCCCATGAGAGAAGAATACTTACTACCCAACACAGTGAACGCTGAGAGTCAGGATCTTTCGGGGTTACCCTTCATGAATAGGATATTACTGTCCCTCCTCTGTTAACACAAACTCAAGGGCATCACAGTGATAGGAACTTTCTTAAGTATATAGGTGTCCCCCAAAATGTATGCATACTTGGAATAATTATTCATTCTCATGGGTTAAATCTGAATATCAATGAAACTATCAGCTATTCACGTGTGTATCCATTTAGGGGGGACACCCTACATATAGTGACACATCTGCCTCGCACTTCTCCAGACAGGACACTTGAATAACCTTCATCCCTGCAACTCCAGGTTCCCAGACTGTTGAGGTCCATGGTAATAGTTAAACCCTATGAAATCAATTATAAAACAAATGCAAAGAATCCAGCATAAGGAAACTAAGTTAGAGACATCTAGTCTCTTTCTTTGCTCTCAAAATTTAAAAACAGTCAATACAGACAGTTTTCCTTGCTAATTATGAAGTAGTGGAGTCATTCAAACAAGTTGACATATTTACATACTTGAGCAGCTTTTTTTTTTTCTTTTTACTTAGAGTTGCAATGGAGAATTCTAGGGAAGCATTTCCTGGCATTTGCACTTCAGCAAAATTCAAGTCGCTTTTAAAATTTGATGCATCCTTGGTAGTTCATGGATTAAATGTATTGCGACGTCTAAGGCGTGTGTATATCTTGTGTGTGTGTATGTGTGCGTGTGTGTGCTTTTTGTACATAGGTGCACAATCAGAATACCCAGGTTACACTGGGATTTTCTAGAAACCGATTTTCAAATTCAGCTTGAGAACTTTGGCACCTTGAGACAAATGTGTTCATTACTTGAGCACTAAATTGCTGTGAAGTCAGAACACAGAACAATTTAGTTCTCAAGTAATAAATAAGTGTGTTTTGGCAGTCAGACATGTGTGAGGCACAACTCGTATTTCCTTCAGCTTGCTTCCGGAGGAATCCGGAGCGATGCTGCCAGTTTGGTGAGGACCCATTTGAGAAAGCAATATATTGGGGAAAGACATGTTTTGTCTGGAGAGCGATTTCTGAAGGATAGTGATGGGGAGACAGGGCCTCGGGAGGAGCGCATCCTGCTGGCTTTCACATTCTGGGATCCCTCCGCTGCCAGGACTGATAAAGGCACGTGGTGCCACCTGGTTCGGGGGTGGGACGTGGGAGAGAAATCTGCAACCCATTAAGCAAAATCGTTTTCTCTTTTTTTTTTTTTTTTTTAAATGAGCCCTTTATAGCTGAGAGTTCGTGACAGCTTTGAACACTGCATTAATCCCCGTGACAGTTTTACCTTTCCCTGCTATTAAAATGTGCAAGTTATGAATACTACTTATTTTTGAAAGTTTAGAGGCATCAGCTACTGAGTGAGGGCCTAGAGCCATTTCTGTGTTATTTATGAAAAAGTGGTGGAGGGGTGAGGAGATGATTTTTATGACCTTTCCACAAAAATCAGAAAAAGGACTCCTTTGGGATACGTTTTCAGGAAAGGTATTATTAACCTGTAGGTGTTTTATTATTATTATTATTACTTTTTAATTCAAAGACTTCAGGCTGCTTAACTCTTCCCGGAAAGCCATTGGATTCAGGTGTGTGAAGAGGTCAAGAATGTCTTTGATCAACTCCTTCAAAGGAGGGGTGGAGTTTCAGTCATTCCGAAACCCAGCCAGAGCATTGGAAGTGTAACTGACCTCTTTCCAGCTCTGAGACAATCTCACTTTCTTCCCCTTACCCTGACTTGACTCAAGCCAGTAGCAAAACCCAAACTAAAGACAGCGAGATGTTTCCTATACTCGCAGGTCTTTGATGAAAACCTTTTTTTTTTTTGGAAATTGACTAAAGCTTTTTGCCTGTTGTTAAATAAGCTGGGGGCACACTTGACTTCGAAGATGCATGAGAAATGCCAAGGTTAGAACAGGAGTGGTTCTAAAGATGCCCTCACCGGGATGCTGAGACCACTGAGAAAAGTGTTACGCCCAAACCTAGCCCTTGGGTTTTAGTGGGAGGAAATGATTTCTCCAATAAAAAGGACCGAGAAACCAATATCCTGCTCGCGGCTCTGACTCGCGGTTCCATTAACGGCATCTTCGAATTCAAGCGCTTGCTCTTGAAAGGTCACTCTTATTTTGGAGTTTTATCCTCTCTTAAAATGGACCTGTTAAACTATTTGCTCCTTCAGCAAGTCACGTGTCCATCATTTAGAAAACGGACACTGTACTCTGGTGGCTATGTTTACGTTTAGAAACTCAACCGTGTGAAAATGGTTTTCTGTTCATTTTTAAACACGGTCATTATGTTATAGGGCCAGGGACTTCTCTTTTTCTGTTGCTAACATTCCATTGGATCTGCCTTTCCCCTGCCGTGTAACGCTCATGGAATTTTATTTGCCCTACACTGTGTATAAACCCAAGAAAGCAGAGAAATAAATACTGTACTAGGGGGATAGAAGCTAAGATGAAAGTCATTTGGTTTTCTATGTGAAAAATTAAGCAATCTGACATGGAGGGTGATATTTTTTTTTAATTAGCTTCATTTCATTTTCCTTTGTCTTCTGCTCCTCCCCCCTCCCCTGCCCATCCCTTTAAGACTGATTGATGGCTTCTCTTCTGTTGTAAGAGTCTTGCTGTCAATCTGTCTCCATCATGAGTGTGTATCGTTGCCAGGGCTTGACTGCAGGATCGCGGCTTTGCGCTCTCCCCTCCTGGGGTGGATCGTGCCCAGCTTGCACGCTCTGCCCTGATTTGAACCTGCCACGGGGGGCTCTTGGCGGCTGCTGCACCCCACCCCCCACCCCAGAAGAGACCCTAGCTCAGGACACCAGGCTCGCAGGTTGCTCCGGCAGGCAGTTCGCCACCCACGTCTCTCTTCTTCTGACCTTGACGCTGAACGGGCTCCATCTATTTGAAACCCAGAGGTGCTCTGGGTGGAAAAGTACTGTGTGCTGCATGAGAATGGTTTCCACTCTGACGCTAACCTATTTTTTTTTCCTCTTTTTTATTTCCTTTTTTTTTTTCCTTTTCTAAAAATGGTACATAAGTTTTCTTAAAAAATTTTCCCCTTGGAGGGGGAAAAAAAAAAGAGTTTTACAAATCAGGCCAGGATTGGGGATGCCTTCAGCACATCCAGAACCTCTGATACAATCCTCCTTCTCTTTATTTTTCAGTCAGTTTGCTCCCAGGAAAGCCTGTTTCTGGAGAACAGGTAAAACGGAATTTGCTTTCTTCGTGTCTTTAGGGGAACAGAGTGCGTCCTGTGTCTCATGTATATCCATGGAGATATACATGTCATATATAAGTGTGTGCTTCGGTATATGTATCCACCAATACATATATGTATGCGTGCACACCTATATATGTACACATATATGTTACTTAGCATGTCTAAACATTATCTCATTGAGAAAAAAAAAAACAGTTTCTCTCAGTCACTTCCAAACATGAGTTTAAATGTCTTCGTTATTGAAAGTCTCAATTGCTGGCTCTTCCAACAGCTGTAAACTGCTACTGTTCTCGCCAGGCATGAAAAAGTATAAACGTTGAGACCCCCACAGGAACTTGCAGTTTCATTGGCTTATTCACGAGGCTGCTAAAAGCACTTGTATATTTGGTATTGACAGCACCTTCTGTGCTCCGTGATTCTACCTAGCTGTACAAATAATCATCGAAACACTCTCGTTTTATGAATCTCATGCTAAATAAACCCACCAGTCTTTATAAAAGGCCTCACTCGGGAATCTTATCTGAACTAGTTTGGATTTAGCAGCACACTTGGCTGGCGAGTTAGGAGGAGGAGGTGGTTGCTATGAAATGAGTAGGTTATAAAATTTATACAAAATCTTGAGCCTAAGAGCAGGAATTTTTCAAATTTAGCCTATACCTTTTTAAAATAGTTTTAAGCTGACATGGGTATTAAAATGCTTCATTCATTTAATTGCAGGTTTTTTAGGGGGGATTAAGAATTCCACATTTGCCGTATTCATGGGTAACTTGGAATGGAAATACGATTATTTTTAAAGTGGTGGTAACTTTTATTGTAAAAGTAGTGGTCATTTTTTTTTAAATATATTTTATTGATTTTTTACAGAGAGGAAGGGAAAAGGATAGAGAGAAACATCAATGAGAGAGAGAGACATCAATCAGCTGCCTCCTGCACGCCCCCTACTGGAGATGTGCCTGCAACCAAGGTACATGCCCTTGATTGGAATCGAACCTGGGAACTTTCAGTCCTCAGGCTGATGCTCTATTCACTGAGCAAAACCGTTTTCGGCAGTAGTGGTTAATTTTACTTCAGGTGTCAGCTTAGTAGGTGGCCCCTATAAAATTGATTAAGATGCAGACTGTTTAATGAAATTCCAAGACTTACAGAAAGTTTGAACTGGGCATTAGAAATGATTGGTGGTGGGAAAAAGCCTTCATTCATATTAGCAATTAGAAATCTTCAAGTAACTAAGTTCCTCTAATGTATAGTCTGTCTTATTTTGGAAGAAAAGATGAACTTAGAAAACAAGTCTATATGAGCATTCAAAAACAACTTTAAAATGCATGCAGATTCAGACTGGTATTTCTTATTTATATTACAGTTAAGAATCCACAAGCATTAACATTTTAGGGATAGTTCTGAATAATTCCACAGTTATATATCCTTACTAAAAAGATTAAGTGAGCATTTATAATTTAGTTTAGTGGGAAATCTTATTCCCTAGACTTCTAGCCAATCATTTTCTCCTACTTTATTCTATAATTTTATCCATTTACTTGGGTTTTGTACAAACACACTGCTAGTATACTGTGTCCCTTTTATTCAAATTAGGTTGTATTCATCAATACAATAATTGGTGACATACATACATTGCATGTATGAATATGTCTTGATGTTCCCATACAGCAAAAATTAATTGGAATGGATTTCTTACAAAAATAAATATATCTCTTAGATACCTGCCTTTGGAATGTCAATATTTCACTATGCTCAAGAAATAAGAAATAACTTAAATATTACTCAAGAAAAAAGTCACAACTAATATATTTAATTAAATATCTGTTATATCTGTACTCAATTACTTTTCTTCTCCTCTTCTCTTCCCTTCTATGTCCTCACCTCTTCCTTTTCACTTACTAACATCAGTGTTTGAATCCTAGGATAGGGAAAAATCATGCTGACATTAATTTATTATGGCAAAATTAAATGTCGTACAAATAAGACAGTATATGGGATTGATTTGAAAGACCGGTGTGTTATGCTAGAGTACACTTCCATTTATGACCTTAGGTTTTATATCATAAAAATCATGTTTTTCATTTCCAGTAGGCTCTTGGAAGACAGTAACATATGCAATGAGACCTATAAGAAAAGACAGCTCTTTCGGTTGGTATGGTTTACTTTTCTAAAACTGTGTTTTCAGATTATGTGGCAGAATCGATGTTAAATATAAGTGTATTGGTATAAAATAGCACTGTTCATGAAATCAAATATGTTCAGTTATCTCATTGTAATGCTTGTTACAGAGCTAGTGGGAAGCCATATTGGATAATTGAGATCCAGGACTGGGGGACCATTACTTTGATACAACCCTTCAGCGGTCTTCCTTTGGTTTTCTGGTTATTTTTATTTTCTCAAGGACTAACTTGAGAAGCTCACTGATTTAACATCCCCAAATCAACTTTGGTGAATTCCAGAGTTAAAATTTCTCTGGCAGGCTGCAATTGTGTATACATTCCCAACAGTGGAAACAAATCATTGATAACTCTATTTGAGTTCTTGTTTTTTAGCTATTATTACTATCCATCATGCTATTTCAAACAGTATTTTTTTTTCAAGAACAGATTTTATTTCTAAAGAAAAATAAGAGATTGCTTCCAATTATAATGAACTAAAGTCAAGATCTTTCTGTAGGCTCTGGGTATTGGATTATATATGTATATATATGTTTATATTATATATGTGTGTGCAGAAGATAATTAGAATATATTAGAATATATAATTAGAATATATAATTATTAGAATAGATAATTATATTATTAGAATAGGTAATTAGCTATAATATAATATAATTAAGTAACTATAATATAAATTATATATTTTTAAGTTAAGAGCTAGGCTGGAAGCTCCATTAAAATAGAGGGATCATACCTATATCACTCCTCTATTAAAGTACTTATAGCATTCTTTATGAAACTAAGGATATACACAGTGCTCTGTATACACTTAATACCTAATACATGTATTAATATGTTAGTGCTTTTGTGAATATTAAGATTCATCTCTGTTGTAGGACAGGCAAAACAAAGCAAGAAAACTCTTGCTCATTTAGAAGGAAAAAAAAAACATCAAGAAAATAAATGGGTTGTGTGCTAGTATCTCCCTGCAGTAAATCTGAACTCAGAAGAGGCAGAGTAATTGTTTCCTTTACTACTTTGGCAGCAACAAGACACAGGTTCTTTTTTTTAAAACCTCCTTCATTTCTCGGCTGAACTACATAATCTAATGCCTTCCACTAATTACATACTTTTCACACTTGAAGATTAAGAAATTAACCTTTCATTTTTCTCTCGAAAGCCCAAGGTAGGACTAGAATGTACCAGCACTCCTACACTGACCTGGTTCGGTTAGGAACATAGATAAAATGTGGGTCCTTGCCCCTGATTGACCAGCTAGTTTTACTTACCCCCAAATCTGGTCCCTAGCCAGAGCTCCCATCTACTCAGATCAGCCGTCCTGAATATGGACACCATTGCCCACTAAAATCTCCACGCACAGAAACTCCAGGGAGATTATGGACCGCAAAGCCATCCACACAATGATAGAAATAACTCAAAGGGTACATCATACCTAACCTGGTGGGGGGGGGGGAGAGGAGGGATCACACAAAAAAGGAAAATAAAATGTTGTCAGTTATGTTAATCAGCACAGAAATAGAGCATGTGCTTTGTAACTACTCTAGGATCAAATTGTAGGTGTGCGCAGAGGGCTAGCCCCTCCTGTTGGCAAGACATCTCATTGTCCTTGTCTTCCTGGTTCCCAGTAGTCAGCGGCCAGGACTAGAGAGTCTCTGGAGCAGCAGTTCTCAACCTGTGGGTCGTGACCTGTTTTCTGATGGTCTTAGGCTCTACAGCAGTGACCCACAGGTTGAGAACCACTAGCAGGGTCACCTAAGACCATCAGAAAATGCAGATATTTACTTTACGATTCACCATAACACGAGGAACTGTATTAAATGGTCGCAGCATTAGAAAGGTTGAGAACCACTGCTCTGGAAGGAATGTTGTTTTTAATGATGCTCATGAAGCCACACCCAAAAAGATTTGAAATTCCGGACCTCACCTTGCCAGTGTTAAGGAGAATAATCAATAGATAGAGCATTATAAAAGGTGACTTCAATACATAAATATCTAGAGATCATAAATTAGAATTAGCTGCACTATTCTGAATTTCATTAACGCTGTCTGTAAAGCAGCAACTTAAATTCTCTTTTTTTAAAAAAAAAGAATTTTTTTATTGATTTTTTTTTTTTAGAGAGAGAGGAAGGGAGACTGTGAGAAACAGCCATAGGATAGTGAAACAGTCAGCACACCCTCTACGAGGAATCTTGCCCATAATCCTGAGCATGTGCCCTGACTGGGACTCGATCCCATGACTTTTTGGTGCATGAGACAACTCTCAACTAACAGAACCTCACCTGCCAGGGCTTAAATTCCCTCGTTTAACAGGCGCAGATCTTGATTGAGGATGATGATTTGTTCTGGTGGAGAAGTCAAGAAGAACTTAAGAAAATATTAGGTTGCCTTATTAGCCGGGAGATACGGCACAAGTCTAGAGGAACTACACAATGTTCTAGAAACAGTTTGCCAGAGGGAAGGGTGTACATTCCAGCACCCTAGCTTGCCCCCAGGACTAGTTCAGGACTAGTGGATACCTCCTTTGCAGAGAAAGGCCCACCTACACTCCCCCCCGGCATTTGGGGAGAAGTCTGGATCCCTCCCAGGGAGGTGCGGAGTTAAACAGAATGAGTTCTGATCACCCCCACGTGGAGAACTCCGTGCTGACGCACCCAGGATGCTGAGGCAAGAACCAGCTCAGGTGTTTCTGATAATAAGCATTCCAAATGAGCTACCACTGAGAGTACCCACACATCTACAGTTGCTGGATACTATTTAGGCTTTGCCAGAGATGGGTGCGATTAATCAGAAGGCAATGGGAAAAGAATGACGTGGAATTTGGAGATTTAAAGGGAGCCAATCAGGGGTGGAAAAACTCCCTTTTCTAGCAGAAAAGAGTACGTGTCCCTCAGGTCATATCCTGTGGCTTTGTTAAATTTCGAAGGACTTTAAGGACTAAAGTCACCCGGCCATTGGTGAGTGTTTGAGACTTCCTCCTCCTCACCACCTTGTCTTTTTAAAGATGGTCCTTGTTTCTAAAACCGGTCCTAAGGCCCCGAGAACAGAGAAACTGTTTGTAAGGAAATAGTAACCGAGGACAGCGGGGCACGGAGTGAATTTTGCTCTGTGAGTTTTCTGTTCCACTTCCTCCCCTCCCTTCACCAAGTTCCGATCACAGATGCCATCTTTATTATCTTTATTATCTCCCGGTCCGTTTTCCTTCGGTTTTCATGAAGTAAAAGAAAAAGCTTAGTAAGGAAAGTTGCAGTAAAACCTCCAATCTCCTCTGTACCTTCTGCACAGTGTTTCAATCAGATTGGCATACCTCTAGCTTCCCAAAGTCCCTTATTATCTTTAGAAGAATATTGATTAGCGAAGCTAGTGATCCCATCGGTGAGATGTGGATCAAGCTGGAGTATGTCACATCACAGTCATAGGAACACAGGGGTTACATCTACTTCCTGTGACTTATGTCTCCATTTACTTACAATCCATGGGCATCTAAGGATATTTGAAGGATCCATTACTTCCAACTGCAGTAAAGGCTTTGCGAATATTAAGTCACTCTTTAAGCGGATTGGAAACCAATGAAAATGCAAATTTCACCCACTTTCTCTAGAAGAGACCTGCCATGGGGTACACCGCTCACAGATTCACTGGAGCCCTCAAAAAATTCCCTTGTGGCTCTTGGTTCTCTTCCAACACATTCGCTCTTCCTTCTATTGGAATTTTGAACAAGTGTGTTATTCCACCTCTGGAGTTTTTCGTCTGTGACTTCCATGGTTCCCTTTTCATTGTTGTTAGCACCGGCTTTTCCGTGTGAGAAGGATCCAAAGGCTCTTTCCTCTGCCTGTGAAGGGGTAAATCACTGGGAAACAGTCTCACCATCAGCCAACCGGCTGTGCCTGTGATTTCTGGGCTGTCCGTCAAAGCTTGCATGAGTCCAGACACACAGCTCCTGATGTCAGAAAAGACATGAATAAATGGCCTTTCCTAAAACCGTGTGCACGTCCCACAGTTCAAGGACTTCATGCCCAAGGGAGAGACCAAACTCCTCTTTGCTGGGCGTTGCTTTGAGGATCATGAAGGTCCCAGGTGTTTCCAACATCGATTCCTTGTTGACGGGGGTCGGGAGACTTGATCCTCCCTCCCCTCCAGCACAGAAGGCTCCAATTAGGTGTGTGCCACCCTGTTTTTCTAGTCGTTTCTCCTTCACCGGCAGAGGGCTCGTGTTGCTCTGTTTGTAGCCCGTTTTGTGTGTGTGATGCGTCTGCCCATCGGTGAGGGTTGACGGGAAGGGTGGATTCTTTGGAGAAAGGTCCCGCTGTGTGCCCGTGACTGCTCCTGGAATGTAACCTGTCCCCGTCCTCTTTCCGCCGGCCCTGCTCCAGGGGCAACCGCGACGGCTCCGGGAGGACGTCCGGGAGCCGGCAGAGCAGCTCCGAGAACGAACTCAAGTGGTGCGACCACCAAAGGGCCTGGAGCAGCACCGACTCCGAGAGCTCCAGCAGCCGCAATCTCAAGCCCGCCATGACCAAGACGGCGAGTTTTGGGGGCATCACGGTGCTGACCCGGGGTGACAGCACGTCCAGTAGCAGGAGTACCGGGAAACTGTCCAAAGCAGGTAGCTAGTACTGGACGGGGTGACGTTCTGGGGTGTTTTCCTGAAGGCCCCCCGCGCTGGGAAGGCACCGTTCCCCGTGGCTGTGTGTAAACTAAGGATGATGCTGTTTATCTGGGATGGAGTGAGGTCAGAAGTTTAAATACCAGTACAGTGGTACCTCGAGATACGAGTGCCCTAACATACAAGATTTTTGAGATACGAGCCGTCGAGCGAGCGATTTTTGCTTTGAAATACGAGCAACATTTGAGATAGGAGTAATCTCTCGGATCAGCCGACTGCACACGACCCACCAGTTTACCTCGACTCGAGCGTCTCATAGTTTCCCACGCCTCAAGGTTACGGAACAAATTAAACTCGTATTTCGAGATACCCCTGTACCTCCTCTGCCTAGCTGTGTGTGAAAGTCCAGTTACTAACCTCTCTAGTCTCTGGTTTCCTTGTTATTAAAATGGTAGATTGTATTAGAATATTACTCTAACACCCCCCGCCCTAATAGACTATTTTAGCTTTCATTCCAATGATTCCCATAGAAATGGTTACCAAGGCAGGCGCACAGGGCAACTGTCCTGTGAAGGTTAGCGTTTTCAAAGTCTTAACCCTGAATTTGTCCATAAAACGACATTATGGTCATTTTGGTGTTAGTAGTTTTCATTCCTGTTTGAGTATAATGGTAGTACGATCCTGGGCAAGTTAGTTAACCTATGTGAGCCTCAGTCTTCTCATCTGAGAAATGGAGATAGTAATAATAGCACCAGTATTTCAAAGTTACTGTTAAAACCAGGAGTTAATATACTCAAAGCAATACCTGGCAGGTTGTTAGCCCTCAATAAGCATCAGTTCCTGTTTGTTTGTTTTTGTTTATTATTATTATTATTATTATTATTATTATTATTATTTCCATGCCATGTTTCCATCCTTGCTTTGCAGATAGAGAGAGTGGTCCTCAAAAGGTTTAGAGTTTCCAGGGAGCTAGGCCCATGGATCTGGGTTTTATTGTGGTTGTTTGTTTGTTTGTTTGTTTTGGTGACATTTGTTTGTTTTTCTAAGTGAATAGTGATCTTTTGAGTTTGGGAGTTCAAGTCTGCATGGGCAGGCTTTGGGAGTTCATAATGATGAGAGGGCTCGAGCCATTAACTTGAAACAAATTTAAACTGATGGAAGCATCAACACCAAGGGCTTCACGAGTCTGCAAAATACCCCACGTGGTCTTCCATTTTTAACTCTTCTTTTTCCAAGAATCTGCCACCATCATTTACAAATCACCTTCAATGTTTATGATTGAAATACCTCAGAAAATGCCAGGAAGGTAACAGATGACCCTTTAGTAGCACTCCGTGAACTCGAGCTTTTATTTGTATTGATCGATGATGTACTTGTTTCTTATTTTTATTGAATTTACTGGCGTGACTTTGGCGAGTGCCGTTGTACAGGTTTCAGGGGTACAATTCTACCCCACATCATCTGTTCACCCCACGTCATGTCTCCTTCCGTCACCATTTTCGTTTCGTATGTCCTGTCATTGTTTGGATTTGGTTTGGGTCTTACTTCAGAAATGGGAGTGAGTACTCACCTGCGACCCTAGGGCCCTAACTCTAGCAGCTAGGGTGGGGGTGAGTACTGATATTCCCTAACAGGCCCTGGGTCTAGGGGTACACTGGGGGTGCATTCGCAGGTGAGGGGCAGGCCAGAAACAGGAGAAGGATGCTGAGTGGGCAGCACCAGCCAGAGGTTAGACCTGGGCCGCCCTGGGCTGTGAGTCCTTTGCCCACCAAGCGTCCCGCTCATGCGAGGGGTGTTCTATGGAATCTGGGCTCGTTGTGCTAATAGTCGAACATAATTATGTTGTTGACAGCCGCCTCCGGAGAAATTATTGTGTGTTTTCCTACACAGGCAGAAAATTAATAGCATCCGGTTACAGCCACTCCTTTCAATGTACATATCTTGCTTCTTGATTCGAATAAGCTTGCTCTGCCTCCTGTCATTTTTATTCACCAATTGGAGAATTCCTGATTTTGAACGCTAATTAATTGCTCTTGGTCTATCCCGTATGGCAGCCACTGACGTCAAGAAAATCCACGGTGGTGCACTTAAGCACTTGCAAACTAAGAAAGGATAAACCGTTTTTACATCTTCTTAAAAGGCAGGAACCGAGTACCTGAAATGGCACACTTGAACATTCCAGTACCCCTAAAGAGCTCTTACGATTTTTAAATTAATTGGCATTCTCCATGCGCCAGCCCCGCCCCCCTCCAAAGCCAAGCGTTTTGGAAACATTTTTAAAACACCCCGAGAATGCTAAAAGGCCACGTTCTTTGAAGAATGGTCAGAAATTGTAAGTGCTTCAGACATTTTTTTTTTTTTTTTTAAATCTAAGTGTTTCCATTTGAAAGCTTGGCTGGGTGCAGGAATGGAAAGAAAACGAAGTAAACTGATAATAACAAAGGGGAGCAAGATAGGCTGTCAAAACAAACTCGCCATTTCCCAAGCTGCTTTTCGTGAAGCGGAGCTGTCGGTTCTGCTGTCAGGGAAACTTCAGAGCAGCACAGGTTTCCAATTTTTTTTTTTAAATATATTTTATTGATTTTTTACAGAGAGGAAAGGAAAGGGATAGAGTTAGAAATATCGATGAGAGAGAGAAACATCTATCAGCTGCCTCCTGCGCACCCCCGACTGGGATGTGCCTGCAACCAAGGTACATGCCCTTGACCAGAATCGAACCTGGGACCTTGCAGTCCACAGGCCGATGCTCTATCCACTGAGCCAAACCAGTTTCGGCAGGTTTCCAATTTTTTATCTCATTGTGCACAGTGGGCTTGCCAGCAGTTCTTTTACATCTCAGAAACCAAGTCTGGAGCAGTGCCATTTCAGGTGCTCTTCTCCTCTAATGACATCAGACCTGGGTTGGAGCTAAGTAGGTTGTATAGACAATTACAGGACTTTTTCCAAGCGGAACTTGTTCTGCTACATTTCGGAGAAAGCACATTACTGAAGTCGGAACATACAAGCACAGTCCCTGGGGCCTGGGCTGCCTTTTTTTAAAAATATATTTTATTGATTTTTTACAGAGAGGAAGGGAGAGGGATAGAGAATTAGAAACATCGATGAGAGAGAAACATTGACCAGCTGCCTCCTGCATGCCCCATACTGGAGATGTGCCCGCAACCAAGGTACATGCCCTAGACTAGAATTGAACCTGGGACCTTTCAGTCCGCAGGCCGATGCTCTATCTACTGAGCCAAACCGGCCTCGGCAGGGCTGCCTTTTCCCTGTGGCATCCCCCATGCTGAGCACATGGCCACCGGACAGATGTCCAGCATGTGCCCTCGGGGGTGGATGGCATCACTGTGGCATTACATCCCCCTCGGCGTGCGGATTTGAGTGGTGCTTGTGTTGCAGCCTGAGCCGTTTCTTGGCAGTGGTAGCGTGGCTGAAAAATAGGAGTACAACCCCTGTTTCTCTCCCTTGTTTCTCCATCCTCCCTCCCTCTGGACCTGGACAGGAGGGGTTCTCACCTTCAGCTGCATCAGTATCCCATGCAGGATTTCGTAAGCACAGCTTGCTTGTTCAGAAACCGTGCCTGCAGAACAACTGTTCTAGAGAAATCGAGAGCCTTCTCTTTGGTTTGAATTACTGTACATGGCCTGGCATTTTGTTTTCTGGAGGCAAGGCCATTCTTGTTGCCCACTTTGTAGTCTAAACCATAGAGTATTTTTTTTAATGGTTGAAAGTTAGAGTGTTTTTAAAAATATATAGTTTATTGATTTTTTTATAGAGGGGAAGGGAGAGGGATAGAGAGCTAGAAATGCCGATGAGAGAGAAACATCAATCAGCTGCCTCCTGCACACCCCCTACTGGGGATGTGCCCGCAACCATGACACATGCCCTTGACTAGAATCAAACCTGGGACCCTTGAGTCTGCAGGCTGACGCTCTATCCACTGTGCCAAACTGGTTAAGGGGAAAGAGTGTTTTTTGAAGCCAATGCAAGACACCTCATCTTGCTGCCATTCTTCTTCTGTACTATATGTTTATTTTCCTCATTACACTACTGCATCCTAGAAATTTTCTTCTGCCTTGCAATACTAAATTCTGACCCCTGGATCTTGAATTTTCTTGAATTCAGAAAAAGAATACTTATTTTCAGGGTCCTTTAAAAAAAAGAAAAATTGCATCAGATGAGTTAAACAGACAAAGAAGACTTTGTCTCATAGTTACTGCAATAGGAGTTAAGACTATAATGATATGAGAGGGAGATTAAACTCACCCTGCTAACCAAAAGGCAGGAGAGCGTTGGTGAGCTGGTGGGAAAGTGCTGGATGGCTTTAGAGAGGTGATTGGTCAATGTGATTGCACCATTTGCGTTTGCTAATTGGTGTTTATCAAAGGTTCTTATTCTCCCACAGAAACTGACAAAGGCACTATTCTTTTTTTTTAATTTCTTTATTGATTAAGGTACTACATATGTGTCCTTATCCCCTCATTACCCACCATGCCCTCACCCCTCTGTTGTCTGTATCTATTCATTAGGCCAGTGGTCAGCAAACTCATTAGTCAACAGAGCCAAATATCAACAGTACAATGATTGAAATTTCTTTTGAGAGCCAATTTTTTAAAATTTAAACTTCTTCTAACATCACTTCTTCAAAATAGACTCGCCCAGACCATGGTATTTTGTGGAAGAGCCACACTCAAGGGGCCAAAGAGCCGCATGTGGCTCGCGAGCCACAGTTTGCTGACCATGGGATTAGGCTTACATGTATAGCTAAGATTTGGAAACAGCCTAAGTGCCAATCGGCAGATGAGTGGATTAAAAACTGTGGTACATCTACACAATGGAATACTAAGCTGTGGTTAAAAAAAAAAAAAAAGGAATTCTTACCATTTGCAACAGCATGGATGGACCAGGAGAGCATTAGGGCTCTATTGTTCTTGATCTCATTTTAAAGGGACGGCGCCCAAGTCCTCACTAGCTCACCCTCAGATCGGAGATCTGACATGCCTCATTGGCACCAGCTCTTTCTCACTGTTTATCCCCTCCACCCAGACATAGGCATGATCATTTTTATATGACCTTATATGTTGGGGGTCAGAAGTTTTATTCTATGATTACTGTTGTTGCAGTTGTGGTAGCTGAGTCTCTACTAGTGTCAATCTTGGATTGTAACATCAGATCATACATGGCAAATCCTCAAACTCTACAGTTTGCACTGGGGCTGTGATTTCTGGGTCAGAATATCAGTGATGTGGTCTCAGAATTACTCCTAGCATTTTCAAAATTCTGTGTAGATCCTTTATCTCCCCCCTACCCCCATACATTATTCAGAACCACATTAGTATTTTAAACTGGTTAGTTGGAGCATCCTGAATTAACCTTAATATTAATTATTAATATTAAGAACCAAGTCATGGGAAAAGAGAAATTTCCAAACTGAGAACATCTGGGGTCGTCCATGGTTTACTCAGATGCATGCTTTTAGGAGGCAGTTGGGTCCTGGTTCAATCTATATCAGTCTGCCAGGAACAAATCCTCGCTCTGTCATTTCCTCGCTCTGTGAGCCAACTTGAGTTACCTAACTTCTCTATGCTTCAGTTTCCCTATCCATACAGGCAGTAATAGTGCTTATTATTAAGATTTATCCAGGGCTCACATAGACTGAAGGCTTGAGAAAAATCACTATCCTCCTCCTCCTCCTCCTCCTCAAAAACCAGTACCCTCCACTGGTCCCTCTTCCCTGCAATGGCCTATGCTATGCCTACCTCTTGTTTTCAAAGAATCTCAGTTTAGTTTAAGGGTGCATTTTAGAATCTTGAAAACAAGGTTTATATATGTTAACCTTTAATGCCATAGAAGAATGCATTTTTTTAATGTCCAAAGTCAATAGTGAGTGCTAACAATTTAAAAACTTTATTGTACTACATTCTTGCACTCTATGGTAGCAGCCAAATCACTCACTGGCTTACATTCACAGATATTTAAACTTTGCTTGGTGTGTTTTCTCTCGGATGCCCTGGTTAACAATCTGGTTGATGCCCAGAACGGCCATGGTCAAGGTCCCCGTAGCTACTTGACTATGATTGCAGGGAAGGGCCGCTGTTGCCTAAGGGACATGGATGTAGCAACTGCTTCTTTGTCGCAGAGAAAGGAGTGGGAGAGGATTATGGCTAGATTCCTTCTCGGGAGCTCACTGACGTAGTCGCCTACATGTGAGAAAGCCACAGTCCACAAGCATGCCCTCTGACTTAACTGTTCTGTGTCACTTTAAGGATGCTTTATTGTTGTCATGAGGACCAAACCCTCTCCTTGGCCCACCTATGGGCTAGATTAATAAGATTTCTGCACATGTGTGACTACAGTGCGGAGCTTAAACTCTCCCAATAGGAATAATCTAGTTCTCCTACTCACATCTGGGGGAAAAGCTGACTTCCAGCTCTGTGCCTCCACATTTTAACTCGGCAGATGTTGAAGAACAAGTATTTGAGAACCATCTGTGTGATTAGCATATCACAGGATTCCTCCTCAAACCGGTCTCTTGAAGCTCTATATCAGTCATTTCATTCTCCTAAGGGCAGTTCAGTAGCACATTCCCATGGCTTTTATTGCTCAGGGTGATGGGAGTTTTCAGTCACTGAGCCAGAGCTTTAGGGTACCATTTACCAGTTAATCACCCTAAGGCAGCGGTCGGCAAACTCCTTAGTCAACAGAGCCAAATATCAACAGTACAACGATTGACATTTCTCTTGAGAGCCAAATTTTTTTAACATAAACTTCTTCTAATACCACTTCTTCAAAACAGACTCGCCCAGGCCATGGTATTTTGTGGAAGAGCCACACTCCAGGGGCCAAAGAGCCGCATGTGGCTGGCGAGCCAAGGTTTACCGACCACTGCCCTAAGGGCACGTGAGAAGGCTAAGAGAGTGTTCATTTTTAATCTCATTTTTAAGGAAACTAACACATCTGGAAACCATGTAGCAGATATTTCAATAAAATATGAGCCCAAAATGTAGGAGGGACATTCATTATGCCTGCCCCGCTATACGCACCTCCAACTCCTCAATGATGAGTTATCTAACGTAGCATTAGACCCAGAGCGGTGGCTTTTGTCCTCTTCTCTTCCATGAATGACACGTGGATTTGTATCTCTGTGGCAGGCTCCGAGTCATCCAGCAGTGCCGGCTCCTCGGGATCGCTGTCCCGCACCCACCCGCCTCTCCAGAGCACACCCCTGGTCTCGGGCGTGGCGGCCACTTCTCCCGGCTGCGTGGCCTTCCCGGAGAACGGGATGGGGGGCCAGGTCGGTCCAGGCAGCACTAGCTACATCCTCCTCCCACTGGAAGCTGCCACGGGCATCCCGCCTGGGAGCATCCTTCTGAATCCGCACACAGGTGAGTGGCTCATTTCCGCTGCTCTGCCGGGGACTCGAGGCCAGAAGTCTGTTCTGGTGCTCAGTGTTAGGACCTTACGGGCGAGTTGGTTGATGATTCTTGAGCAGGAGAGCTTGGTGCATGTATTTCTATGGAGGATCTGGATTTAGGGTTTGTTGCTGTAACTTACATTTCCATACTGATAACAGTATTGATATAAGAATATAGATACAGCAGTGACCGGTTTGGCTCAGTGGATAGAGCGTCAGCCTGCAGACTGAAAGGTGCCAGGTTCGATTCCAGTCAAGGGCATGTATCTTGGTTGCGGGCACATCCCCAGTAGGAGGCGTGCAGGAGGCAGCTGATCGATGTCTCTCATGGATGTTTCTAACTCTCTATCCCTCTCTCTTCCTCTGTTAAAAATCAATAAAATATATTTAAAAATAAAAAGAATATAGATACAGATGCTTCCCAGAAATGCCCACTGTTCTCTGCCCGCTCTTCACTGACCACAGTGTTTCTCCTGTATTCCCAGGAATTGGGATCTGGGAATCAGTGAGTGATAAACTGGAATACACTGGTTGAAACTTGGTGTTTCTCAGAATAAATCCATGCATAGCCTGTTAACGATATTAAAAGTGTCTCTGCATCCAAAAGATTTCATGAACTTTAGACATTAATTGGGACACAGTGGATTCTTAACTATAGCAGGTCTTCCTAATCTCGCCACTTCACCCAGCTCCTCCTGGAGAATAAGGAATGTCAGCAGCGAAGAGGGTACAGCGAGCAAAATCTTGTGTATTTTAGAGATTTTAGGCCTACACTGGTTTGGGTAGAGTTTGGAAAAGTGGCAACTTCCTGATTAGAGTTTCTTCAAAGGTAAAAGGCTATTGGCTCTTAGTTTTTTTTAATTTATTTAGTGTTTAGTTAACTTCCATTGTGTTTGGCTAACATCCATAGACCCAGAGCATTGAGCCAGTAGAAGGATGAGCATTTGCTTTATGAGGGGGACTTAACGCTGGGCAAGGTTGCCCATGCCTCCAAGGCCATTTGGCAAATATCTGCAGACGTTCTGATTATCATGGAAGGACCACTACTGGCCAGAGGTAGAGGCCAGAGAAGCTTCTAGACATCCTACAATGCACAGGTCAGCTCCTTATGACACAGGAGTACGCAGCCCCAAAATGGCAGCAGTGCAGTGGTTGAGAGAGCCTGGGTTGGAAGGTTTGACCTTGACTTAATTACTTCCTCAGAAGTCTTCGAGGTGATTGGATTGTCTCAGAATATATCCGAGGTTTGGTTTAGGTTATTGCAATGTACTTCTTTTGATGGGCTAAACTTGGAGATGCCAAACCAGATGTGACTCTCATAGAAATGATGCGACTCGCATCTTCTCACATATATGGTGCTCTCAGCATTTAGGAACTTCCGAGAAACATGAGAACGATAGTAAAATAGCTACTTGAATAATTGCCACCGTCTCATGAAAACATATGGCACATTCTCGAGGCACGGTGTCTGACGGAGACGTTTTGAAAACGCTATCAGCTTTAGGGGAAAAGAAGGCATAATCATTTTTATTGAAAACCGGTTGAAAGCTTTCTGATTAGATGCTTCTAAGGAGAATATTAGATTGCCTTTATCGTATTTGGATCATCGTAAGCACTATAAAATAAATTAAAAGAAAACCAGCATCCTATTCATTACTCTGGGCGCTGATCGAAGTACAGATCTGACTCTGTGGGCTGAAATTCTTTCTCTTTTAATTGAGATGGTGGGCTTGCAGACAAGAGCTCAAAACTAAGCATTAGTTTTTGAGTTGTTTCATTTTCAGCCAAATGGTGGAGCGTTTCAGAAAAGCACAACAGAGTATTTTTCGGGTATAATGCAAGAATATTACTTGTAATGACAGTGTGGCCGTGCATGTGTATGTGTATATTATCAGCTGTAATCTTGTTTACAGAAAAAGAAAGCGAGCGCTTTCTGGTGCCAAGTCCTAATTCTTATTCATCAGACGGAGTCATTTAGAGCTGTTGTCAAAATCTCTCGTTTCAGAATGGATCCTAACTAAGGAACGGGATCTAATAAAGCTGTTGAACAGCTTTGCCATGCACACTTCTCCCCATCTGACAAAGACTAGACCTTAAAATACCCCTGGACAAGAAGGAGAATGTGTTAATACATCGTATAGTGTGGTGGAGTGGTGAGATGTAAGGTGGATTAGGATATTTCTTTCTTTACAGAATGTCTTTGTAAATTGAAAATAGGTGCAGAATTGTATGTATATGTTTGTCTGTTTGTGGTGTGTATAAGATCATGGCTGTCTGTCCCTCTACCTGTCTAATCTCTCACAGGAATCTGCTACTGAGACTGGAAATCCGCCTGCTTTGGGCTGGAACTCCCCTTTCTCTGTCATTTCTGTGAATGAAATCCACACTTCCCATCCTCTGCCAAATACATAGTAGAAAGTCCTGGCTGTTAGGAACCAACAGGATATAACTGCTTTGCTTCTTATGTCCATTTTTCTGGGGTTCATTTCCTTGTTACCAGCACATATATATGTGCCAGTGGGAAGGGACTATATATGGCTATTTTTTTTTACTTCCCTAGATTGGATAACAAATTAGTCTTAATGCACCATGCTTAGGCACGGGTGCTCAATAATCACTTTTAGTTGACATATTATCAACTATTATACATATATATGTGTGTGTGTGTGTGTGTGTGTGTGTATGTGTATAAACAAGATTACACATAATAATATACACATACACACGCACAGCCACATACACACACACACACACATATGGATAGGGAGCAGGTTTTCATCTAATCTCTTATATTTGAGACTGGCTCAGGTATGAAATCAGGATTGATGAAATATCTGTCTTAAGCTTTGCAGGCATCTAGAGCAGTGGTTCTCAACCTTCCTAATGCTGCGACCCTTTAATACAGTTCCTCATGTGGTGGTGACCCCCAACCATAAAATTATTTTCGTCGCTACTTCATAACTGTAATCTTGCTACTGTGATGAACTGTAATGTAAATATCTAATATGCAGGATGTATTTTTGCTGTTACAAATTGAACATAATTAAAGCATAGTGATTAATCACAAAAACAATATGTAATTATATATTGTGAAATATTTCTTTCTAATTACAAATCAATGAAATTTTGTCTTGAATCGTGGTGTAGCATGGGTAACAGTCTTCATATAACAGTAAACTACATTGCTACACTTTGCTACACCGAGGAGCGGTCTGTTGGTTCCTAAGACCATGGGAAATAGGTGTTTTCTGATGGTCTTAGGCAACCCCTGTGAAAGGGTCGTTCGACCCCCAAAGGGGTCTCGACCCACAGGTTAAGAACCGCTGATTTAGAGGCTCTGTTAGGTCACGTCTGTGCAAAGCAAGCCTGTTCTGGGCCTTGACTTGGTACTTTCTTGGACTCGGCCTCCTTTCGGAAATTTCTAGCAGCAACTTGACTTTGTTTGGCTGTTTTCTTTCATCTCGGTGCTGTCCAGAGATGCCAATCGCCTTTGGCATCATCCCTCAAGGCCTTGTCAGTGCCGGGAGAGGCTGGCATTCCACTTTGCTTCGCCTTCGTCTGTGCAGGTGCATGAGCGTGTGATGTGAGGGCCGCCCACTTTGAACGGCCCCATCCCAATGGGCCTTCGTGACCCTCTCCTTTTTTCTGTCATAAGACTTCTGGCATCTATTTACCCAAACTTCTCTCACCTTTGTCTTAAACGCCCTGAGAAGTTTGCATGTGCTGCCTATAAACATAGCTTTGCAAGATCTGGCTGAATCCTTGCCTCTCCATAATCGCCAGCTCCCTTACAATCTGACTAGAGGCCCGATGCACAAAATTCACGCAAGGGACTCGGCCCTCACAGCTGCAGCAGCTGCCTTGACCCTCACAGCCCCAGCTTCCTCCGGAAGGTCATCTGGAAGGATGTCTGGTTGAATGAGCATATTACGCTTTTACTATTATAGATTGATCACCTTCTAAACCATAGGAAAGGAAAAATCTCTTTCACCCCTTTCTTTCTTTTAGACCAGTGGTTCTCAACCTTCCTAATGCCGCGACCCTTTAACACAGTTCCTCATGTTGTGGTGACCCCCAACCATACAATTATTTTCGTTGCTGCTTCATAACTGTCATTGTGCTACTTTTAATGAATCGTAATGTAAATATCTGATAATGCAGGATGTCTTAGGCGACCCCTGTGAAAGGATCGTTCAACCCCCAACGGGGTCGTGACCCACATGTTGAGAACCGCTGTTTTAGAAGACATACCATATATTCTGGTGTATAAGATGACCCCCAACTTTTCCAGTTAAAATATAGAGTTTGGGATATACCTATTCTATAAGACGACACCTGGCATATAAGACAACCCTCGACTTTTGAGGAGATTTTTCCTGGGTTAAAAAGTCATCTTATACGCCAGAAAATACGGTACCCTCTGCCAAGCGCATGGCAGACACGCCTTGGTGTTAAGAACCAAGAGCACGTGACTGCTGGGCTTCTTGTGTCAGTTGCCCGTGGGTTCACTTTCTTGTTACCACATATTTATAAGCTCTTGCTGGGGACAGAGGGTCATACTTTCCTGTGTTTTTATTCTTGGTTTTGCATCCCGGAATGGATAACAAAGTCTTAGTCACTGTGCAGTGCTCAATAAGTACATACAGTGGTACCTCGAGATACGAGTGCCCTAACATACGAGATTTTTGAGATACGAGCCGTCGAGCGAGCGATTTTTGCCTTGAAATACGAGCAACATTTGAGATAGGAGTAATCGTGCAGATCGGCCAGCTGCACACGACCCACCAGTTTACCGTGACTCGAGCGTCTCATAGTTTCCCACACCTCAAGGTTATGGAACGAATTAAACTTGTATCTCGAGGTACCACTGTATTAGTAAAACTTGATCCATGTTGTGAGGAAAAGGGAGACATGATTCGCCTAATGTCACGTATCGGAGAGGAATGAACACTCTGCACTGAACCTTTCTGCAGCCCCTGGCTCAACACACAGCATGGGCTCGCCTCTGTGACTGCATTCCCTGTCCCTGTGCCAGCATACATGCCGGGGCCTGCTGGGCACGCCAGTGTGGGTCCTGACATGAAGACCTCTTCTGAGCCGGGTCGTCCCCGGGTCAACGAGCTTTTCTGTCCCCCCTGGACTTCAGCTGTCAGTCACACTAACTGCTTATATTAGCGACCATCACATCTTGATGGGGAAAGGACAGACACAGAGAGGTAATCATTGCTCGACTTGAACCAAGAGTCACCCCTCCTTGCTATCTTAGGAAATCATTGGTTCTCTTTTCTGGCATCCATCTCACTTTCATTTCCGTCCATTATTTTTCCCTCTCCTCAAATCAATCTTTCATGCTTTCTTCTCCTTCCAGAAGAATCTGCCATCACTCTCTACCCAAGGGGATTCTGGGACTTTTTCTGGGTAATTGTTTAGAAACACTTCCGTCTTCTGGTTCACAGCATACTGATAATATTTCACAAAGGGGATCTAAACCGGATCGAAAAGAACACCTGACTCTCTGCAGTTATGTTTTTCACCCTAATGATGCTCAGCTTTTCACACTTCCCGGGATGTTGAAAGTCAGATAGAATACACTCTTTCTTTTAGCTTGCCATTGTTGTGTACATGTTTGTATGATTGTGTATTTGGGTAAGCACATAGACTAATGTTAAAATAACTTCATATAAAGTTGTTGTGAAGATTTTTTTAAATATTAGGTACCTATATGTTTTTCATCTTCTAAAGATACAAATTCGGTGGAGGTGGGGGCACTAAACATTTGAACACTAAATGGGCTAGTAGATTTTTTTTTTTTTTTTTGGAAATTAAGCTATTTTTCCTATTTTCTCAAATTGCTGGTTTGTGGGAAAAAATGGGTTGCAGATTTAAAATCCAGAAGAAAGCTATTTTTTAAAAAAGAGATAGTATTAAATGACAGTGACAAGAAAACAAGTGTCCATAAAGAACATTAGGAAAAAATATGCCACTCAACTTAGTGATTGTTCCGTGAACATAATTCTGGCACGTTTGCTTCCATCATAGCATTGTGATTGATTGTGAAACTGTTATCCGTTCTGGCAGGTATGTTCATGGACATGCAGCATAAAGTTACTTGTTAACACACACACACACACACACACACACGCACACACACACACACATACACACACACACACACACACACACATATCTGGGGTGACATTTCCTGGTAATGATGGGGGATGCTAAGCTTCCATATGTTTCCTAACTGAGCTGAGGTCACATCCATTGCTCAGTGCCTGGGAGAACTTGGTTTGATTTCACTACAACACCAGCATTTGCCTCACCAAACTATCCAGTTTCCTTTCTTAATGTCCTTGACACAGTGCACAGGTGATGGGCATGATCTGCACCCATCTGACGTGCGGCTGAGGAAATATTTGCATATGTGAACACCTGTGCAAGCATCACTTGGAGTGAGACATAGAGCAGGACTAGTCTCCCAAGACTGTCCCGCTTGGTCCCTTAGAGGCACCGCTATTCCGAGTTCATCTCGTTGGTAAAAGCTGCCTGATCTGGAATGAAATGGAAATAGAACTGGACTGTAGCTGCGCTTTGGGGACTGGGTCTCCTTCACTTAGCAGACATTGTCCAATTCACTTAGCTCCATTTGAGAACAGTTTGTCCTTTGTTGTTCAATAGCATACAAACTGTTTTTCACTGGACTATCCTTCCATTGGAGTCAGCTTTGACATTCCCCTCTCTGTTCTGTTTTTGGTGGTTGTCGGTGCTAATTTTCCTCGTGTTGCTGGAGATCTTTGGCTGTTCTTCACATACATAAGTTATAAAAGCACAAGGCTGGTGTCCTCGGCCACCAGATGCCCCTTCCCTGGGTCAGATGTCCATGCCAACCCCGCACACTGAGCGATGCCAGGAGAGGCTGTGGATACGTGCTTGGGGAGGACTCAGCAAGCTGCCTCTGCTGAATGCCAGGAGCGGGGGAGTGTGGGGGACCCTCCTCAGAGACACCAGCCTCATGCGGGGTCCTCTTCCTCCCAGGCATTTCGCTCAGATTCCTAGAGAATATTTTTGTGGCTTTAGCTTGGGGATGAACATACCTACTGCTTGCTCCTTTGCCCATAGGGTAGTGGGGGTTATGGAAAAGGGAAGGAAGAACTCACTCCATGTGCCAGTTCATTGCCCCATAGTCTGATCCTCCTCAATCTTGATCTGCCAGTCCTGGGTGTGATTTCATCTTAAACATGGCCCCCACCTCTCATGCATGGCTTGTTACTAGCCAGCGATGGGCGGATCTTTCCCATGGTGCCTCAGTGTTCCAAGAACTTGATGGAGACTTGGCTGGTGGACTCCAGCTCTTGGGTGTGAAGCGAAATGAATGGACTTCGGAGTCCCACTGACCAGGGTTCTTTCCCGGTTCTCTCACCATTTTCTTTTGTTATTTGTTTCTCAGTCAGTTGTTTGCTCCATCCGAGCCCTTATTTCCTTGTCTCCAGTCAGGTGAGATGGCATATCTGTGAGTTGTTGGAAGAGCTGAGGTCATGCATGTCAGGTGCCTGTGATGGTACCTGGCACTTTGGGAACCTACTGGTCCTCCCTTCTACCTTCCTCTCCCATTTCTCTCTCTCGAGCTGCCCTTGATTCACTCCCCTTCTGCTCCTGATTCCTATCATCTTTCTGCAAGGCCGACATCTCTTTCCTCAAAGAGTCAAGATGAGGATCCAATACTCCTATTCTATAAACACTAGAGCAGCGGGTGCCAACCTCTCAGACGTCACGGACGGACGGACCACCAGGGCTCTATGGAGCTCTGGTTGGCACCCGCTGCTCTACAACACTCCCCGAACACTCGCAATAAAAAAGGCAAAGGACCACGTTTCCCTTTGCCATTACTAGATGATCCTGTGATAAGTTGATTATGCATGACCTTTAAAACCTAAACTCATGCTCTCCCCCGGGCGTCTATTCGGGGAAGCACATGGATGGGCGTGGCAGGTTCTGGTGAACATGTGTTTGTGGAAATGACAGACATTGCATTGGTGACAAGGCCAGAGGAAGCTAAACAAACGTGTTGATAAATAATGTATCATGAAGGCCACTGGGGCTGTGCAAATTCAATATTCTGATGGTGTGAGGTCAGGGCAGCAAACACAGAGCTTCCTGAGGGTTGCTTCCCCCCCCTGGGACCACTGATTGAAATTCCCTTTGAGAGCTGGAGCCGCCCCAGTTTTAGCAAGTCTCCCTGAAGGTGGTGGACTCTGCACTGCCGCTTACATGGCTCTGGCCTTACGTTATCTTCAGGTTAAGCGATGGCTCAGAAACAGCCGGTCTTCCAGGGTGAAGGTGGGGTGTCCTGGATTCCCACTGCCTCGCCTCTTCACCTGAGGTTGCTTTTTTTGTTTGTTTTTTGGGTGTTTTTTTGTTTGTTTTAATTTCAGAGAGGGAGGGAGAGAAAGATAGAAACATCAATGATGAGAGAGAATTGTTGATTGGCTGGCTCCTGTACTCCCCACACTGGGGGTTCAGTCCACAGCCCTGACACGTGCCCTGACCGGGGATCGAATCGTGACCTCCTGGTTCATAGGTTGATGCTCTGCCACTGAGTCATGCCGCCTGGGCAGGGTGCCTTTTTAGTATGTATCCAGGTGGTTCTTTCTGGCCAGTGGTTCTCAACCTGTGGGTCTCGACCCCTTTGGGGGTCCAACGACCCTTTCCCAGGGGTCGCCTAAGACCAGCAGAAAACACCTATTTCCCATGGTCTTAGGAACCAACAGACCGCTCCTCGGTGTAGCAATGTAGTTTACTGTTGTTATATGAAGACTGTTGCCCATGCTATAGCACGATTCAAGACAAAATTTCATTTATTTGTAATTAGAAATAAATATTTAATAATATATAATCATATATTGTTTTTGTGATTAATCACTATGCTTTAATAATGTTCAATTTGTTACAACAAAAATACATCCTGCATATCAAATATTTACATTACAGTTCATAACAGTAGCAAAATGACGGTGATGAAGTAGCAACGAAAATAGTTTTATGGTTGGGGGTCACCACCACATGAGGAGCTGTCTTAAAGGGTCGCGGCATTAGGAAGGTTGAGAACCACTGTTTCTGGCAAAGGCGAGCTGAGACACACACATACACACATCCCACTAGACCAAGCTCTGTCTGACTCCATTGCAGGCCAGCCCTTTGTGAATCCCGACGGAAGCCCCGCCATCTACAACCCGCCTGCCAGCCAGCAGCCCCTGCGAGGCGCCGTGGTGGGGCCGGCCCCGCAGCAGCCCCGGCAGCCGCCCTCCCCGCAGCCGCAGCCGCAGGTGCAGCCGCCGCAGCCGCCGATGGCAGGCCCGCTGGTCCCTCAGGTGAGGAGCCGGTGGGACGGCAGGGGATGGGGTCTCAGGCAGAGACGGTGGTCTTCAATATCCTCCTCCATCCTCCTCTAAGTGAATCCTGGCAGTCGGGGTCCTGGGTTGCAGGGCGACAGGATCTCACCTGGGTCCTTAGTTTATTTATTTTTTAAAAATATACTTTATTGATTTTTTTTTTTTTTACAGAGAGGAAGGGAGAGGGACAGAGAGCTAGAAATATCAATGAGAGAAAAGCATCGATCAGCTGCCTCCTGCACACCCCACACCAGGGATGTGCCCGCAACCAAGGTACATGCCCTTGACCGGAATCAAACCTGGGACCTTTCAGTCCACAGGCCGACGCTCTATCCACTGAGCCAAACCGGTTTTGGCTTGGGTCCTTAGTGTAGATCAAAATGATGCCCCATCCAATCATTGACTTACCTGGGCGGAGGGGTGGGGGGTGGCGTGAAAGTAGGGAGAAGGCATGATGGTTTTTTTCTCAGGCCTGGATGCTACTTCTATGAACCAGGGAGCCTTTCTTGGGAACTGAACTTCCATCCCCACCCGGGCCTTGGTATCACCTGGCTCACCCATTCCCAGCACAGAACAAGCGTTCTGTCCGCAGAGAGGCAGCGTTACAGCTTTACATCAGTGGGAGGACTAGAAACCAGTTAATTCCAAGGTGGCCTGGCTGTGCCCACAAGCCTTAGAGGCAGAGAGCTCGCCTCCATTGCCTAGGCCAGTGGTCGGCAAACTCATTAGTCCACAGAGCCAATATCAACAGGACAACAATTGAAATTTTTTTAGAGAGCCACATTTTTTAAACTTAAACTTCTTCTTCTAACACCACTTCTTCAAAATAGACTCGCCCAGGCTGTGGTATTTTGTGGAAGAGCCACACTCAAGGGGCCCAAGAGCCGCATGTGGCTCGAGAGCCCCAGTTTGCCGACCAAGGGCCTAGGGTAACATGTGAAAGCTGAAGTGTTCCAGGTAGTTTGCGGGAGCGAGCCTCCGTTTAAGTATTTTTTCCCCCTGATTTTTCAGTCCCTGGAGGTGGTAGATTTATTTGGAAATCTCCCCGAAGGTGGTAGATCTCTTTATTGCATCTTAAATTGCTCAGAAACAGCCAGATCTTTGCATGGGGGGAGGTTCGGGGCAAGATTTTTAGAGCCAGAGGATCTAACCAACAGCACAAACATGCAGCAGCATCTTCTGCCGAGAATGGTCCCTCTGAGCGGACGAGCCTCCCTCTAGGCTGGCGGGCCTGCATGGATCCCGCTGTCCCTGGTGGCTGGCTCCCCGCTCCAGAGTGAATGGGGCCAAGAGGACCTGGGGGGGAGGGCTAAGCTTCAGATATGACAGCCTTCGATGGGATTTCACCCCCACGCTTCCCTGTTCCCTGATGGGCTTTTTCTCTCCACTGTCCGTCCAGGGGCTACAGGCTTCCTCCCAGTCCGTGCAGTATCCGGCAGTCTCCTTCCCTCCCCAGCACCTCCTGCCTGTCTCTCCGACGCAGCAGTTCCCCATGGTAAGATCACGTGTGTCTGGCTTCTCCGCTTACGTTCTCTTGGTTTTACCACGTCCCTGTGTGGCTGAGGCTGGTGGGTGCCCTGAGCTGACTGTGTGTGTGTGTGTGTGTGTCTGTCTCATTCCATCTTGGCAACCTATGTTCAAACTCCTGGTTTTCTTTCTGACATCTGTTCCATGTTGAGTGCTTCTGCAACTCAACCTTTTAAGGAGTTGACCAGCTGACAGAAATTGAATGCATTCAGAATCAGAAGTCAGAAACACAGAAACATAGCAACTTGGGATGAGGGTTTGGAAATACCTAAAAGTCGGTGTGGAGATAGTAACCGTCATCAGCCTAAGCCCCTGATACAGTCGTTCCTCTCACCTCCCCATCCCCCAACTTCCACTGCACTTGCCTCCATTCACTGGACAATGACAGTGAATATTGCTCCTAAATCTCAGGCCAGGCCAGGGATCGAAGACTCCCTAATAAACAAGTGGGGTCCCACCCAGCCTGTTGGTGGGTGGTGCCAGTCCTGGGTCCATCTTTGCAGCAGCCATGGGTGACCATGACCATGGGTCCCCCTTCCTGTCCACAGAGACAGATCCTGTGGTTACTGCTGGAAGACCAGCTGACCCTTCAGGACAGAACACCAAGCCCTCCTTATCTCAGCACCCAGCATCTCCCCGGCCCCCCCATGAGAGGGGCCCAAGCCCTTAATGAAAAAAATAGTTTCCACTGAAAGAGGGAGATTTGGGGCAAATTGCTTCCATCTTGTTCCTTGGAATCAGCGGTTCTCAACCTTCCTAAGCCATGACCCTTGCATACAGTTCCTCATGTGGTGTTGATCCCCAACCATGAAATTTTGCTACTGTTATGCATCGTGATGTAAATATCTGCATTTTCCGATGGTCTTAGACCACCCCTGTGAAAGGGTCATTCGACCCCCAAAGGGGTCGAGACCCACAGGTTGAGAACCACTGCTTGGAATGATTAAATCTGATTTATCTGGTTATGTTCTCTTGTTCTGGACCAAAAATTCATGTCTTTTATTATTTTTTTTTTCAACGTGTACTGCCTGCTTCTGCCACAGTGACAAGCATGTGGCGTGTGTCTGCCCCTCCCCCAGTACTAAGCCGATCTGGCTGATTTCCTCCTCAATTTCTGTGTCTTGCAGAGAGAAGACGTGGCAACGCAGTTCGGTCAGATGAACCTGAGCAGGCAGTCCTCAGGGGAGACCCCTGAGCCCCCAGCCGGCCCCGTGTACCCGCCATCCCTCCTGCCGCAGCCTAACCAACAGCCCGGCTATGTCATTGCCTCCACCGGCCAGCAGCTCCCCACGGGCGGCTTCTCGGGCTCTGGACCTTCCATCTCTCAACAAGTCCTCCAGGCCCCGCCCTCCCCGCAGGGATTTGTGCAACAGCCTCCGCCTGCACAGGTGAGTGTGCCTTTTCTCACACCTATAACCTGTGGGGAGTTGATCTGTAGTGCACTTGGACCCCCATCTTTCCATGTGGAGTGTCCCTAGTTCCTTCTGGTCCAGACGTGTATTTCCCGCCTAAAGGGCTTGGTCTTTCCTTGTGCAAAGCCTCGGGGCTCAGAAGGGAAGGTCAATGAAACTGACCCAAATGTCCATGATATGGCAGGAAAACATCCATTTTCCAGACGCCGCTGGTACAGAAGCCACACGGAGGCAGACTCTTCCCTGTGGCGTTCTGCTCACTGGCTGGCCCGGGAAGGAAAAGCCTTGGGCAAGAAGGAAGCCAGCTCCAGAGGGAAGCCGAGTGTTCTCTTGTTGCTGCTCTAGAAATTCATCATTTTCCCTTATTATTTTTTAAAATATATTTTATTGATTTTTTACAGAGAGGAAGGGAGAGGAATAAAAAGTCAGAAACATCAATGAGAGAGAGACATCGATCAGCCGCCTCCTGCACTCCCTCCACTGGAGATGTGCCCGCAAGCAAGGCATATGTCCCCGACCGGAATCGAACCTGGGATCTTTCAGTCCGCATGCCAATGCTCTATCCACTGAGCCAAACCGGTCTCGGCTTCTCTTATTTAAAAAAAAAAATACTTTTTAATTGATTTCAGAGAGGAAGGGAGAGGGATAGAGAGAGAGAAACATCAATAACATAGAGAATCATTGATTGGCTGCCTCCTGCATGCCCCACGCTGGGGATGGAGCCCACAACCCAAACATTTGCCCTAACCAGGATTCGAACCATGACCCCCTGATTCATAGGTCAACACTCAACCACTGAGCCACGCCAGCCAAGCTCATTTTTTCCCTTCTGGTGGATTCAAAGCATTTTCTGGAGCAAACCTGGTGCTCCAGGCAGGCACTCCTCAGTTAACATAAAGGAGGAAGCTAAGCCAGCATCCCCGGTCCTTCCCTTTCTCCAGGGGGAAGTTGAGCTCACCGGTGCTCTCACAAGTAGCCATTAATCATATTTAATTGACTGGAGCATGTGTGACGCCACAGATCACTGATTTTTACTGTCTTCTCCGAGACTGATGGTGTGTGCTGTTCACACCACACATCTCGGGGCCCTCCTGGGTGTCCCCTGCAGAATATTGCAAGTGATTACTGTCAGGATGTAAAATGCAAAGAGGCATTTGCTAGTTTGTGTTCAAGGCACACACATCTCCAGCAAATTCCATCCTAATTATGAAATACTGTCCTGGAGGAGCTGCTTCAAGTCAGGAGTCAACTTCTTATCATTTGTTTCACCAATAATTTAATTTTATAAATAATTTTCTTTTCAAGCCATGAAAAACCCTCCACCCTAAAATAATTGTCACTCAGATGTTCATTTCATTTTGAGTGATTAGTAATTTGTCTTCAGTTGCCTTCTCGGGGATATCTTTTTGCTAATAGGACTTAAGAGATGTGAAAAATAATTTTAAATTATAGGACAAAGGGCTTCATTATTATATTAATTATTTTTGCTAATAAATAAGCATAATTATTGGGAAAATTATGTAGCATGTAATTATACTTTAATATAAAATAGCATAGAAGTGTTCTTATCCATTTCTGCTGTCAAAGAGAAGAGATGGAAGGATATTTAATTGAAAGATTAAAAAAAAATGTCCTTCCTCCATGAAGGAATTTCTGTTAGTGGACAGCCAGAGCAAAGACAGCTCAGAGCCCCTGGTATGTCTGCAACAGAAATTAGTTTGTTCCCCCTTTAATAGACTTAAAAATAGAAAGAGGAATGGGCAAACAAACAAACAAAAAAAAAAACACAGGTGTTCATTATTCATGATCAGTTTGGACATCCATGAATTTCTGTTTTAGAAGAAATAAAGATGAAAGTATAGGTTATAACCCACAGTGATTTTAAATGATTTTAAGTAAACATTTTAAAATTGATTACTCAACTCTGAACAATGAAAAGAACTCTTAAGATGCAGTCCATCCATGGGCAGACATGGAAACACATTAAACTTATGCAGAGAATGAACTATTTAATGCCTTGAAGATCAGTTTTGTCTGACTTGCCATGCAAACTTTTTTCATTTTTATAAAATACAAAATTCGGTGTTTTAAAACCACCACCACGACCAGGTCAGTAGTTGGAACAGAACTCAGCAGGGATGGCTCTTCTCTCTGCAGTGCCATTGGCTGGGGCAACATGCCTGGCGTTGGAACATCCAGATGCCACCCCCCCATGCCTAGAACGTTGGGGTAGCCTGTGGAGTGGGGTGCCTCAGCTCGCCCCATGTTCTCCTCCAGCGGGGTGTCCTGAATTCTTGTCCTGGTGCCTGGGCAATCCTCCCACAACAGTGGAAGTTGCCAGTCTTCTTAAGGAGACTTCAAAGCCATCGATCATTTCTGCCTCATGTGGCAACTCAGATTCAAGGGCGTGGGAAATCGATGTCCACTCTCCATGGGATGGAAGCATGCACACCAGCCTAGGCTTGGAGATTTTGAGGGCTGTGTTTGTAAGCTACTACAAGAATGTCAATACGTTTTAGGCTTAAAAAACTTGACTTAGGCCAAAACCGGTTTGGTTCAGTGGATAGAGCGTTGGCCTGTGGACTGAAAGGTCCCAGGTTCGATTCTGGTCAAGGGCATGTATCTTGGTTGTGGGCACATCCCCAGTGGGGGGCGTGCAGAAGGTGGCTGATCGATGTCTCTCTCTCATTGATGTTTCTAACTCTCTATCCCTCTCCCTTCCTCTCTGTAAAAAATCAATAGAATATATATTTTTAAAAGAACTTGACTGAACGTACAGTTGTCACTCTGCTGTTTTGCCCTCTCTCCCACAGATGTCCATCTACTACTACCCACCCGGCCAGTACCCTACCTCAGCCACGCAGCAGTTCCGGCCCATGGCCTCGGTGCAGTACGGCGCTCAGAGAGGCCAGCAGATGCCGCAGCCGGCGCAGCCCGCAGGTACTGGAAACCTGTCTCTCTCCTCCTCTAACCCGCTTGCTTTGGCACGTACACCTCAGCTGTCCCCTCCGGAGGAAGATCCAAGTGCAGCGATTTAAACAGTTCATTTCCCCTGCCCGGGGAAGATAGCGGGGCGTTGCGTTACCTCTGTGCGGGGAAGGAGCGGGTACCAGCCAGAAGGTGAAGCCCCCGCCACCCAGCATCCCAGCATGCATGCTAAGCGCAGGCTCCACAGACTAGTTGGGATCCTCTTAGTTTATCGTGAAGCAGAGACACAACCAGACCCCTGTCCTCCTAGTGCAGAGGTTTTTACTTATTTTATTTTTATTTCGACTTCAAGAGGATCCGCCCCCCGTTGCTAAGGCTAGGGGACCCCGTCTGTAGTAGTAGAAGGCCACTGACCCTGCAGCCCGTGTCCCGGGGCCACTCTGACTCCTCGGCTCACTTCCCCGGGGGCCACCCGCGGCTCGGCAGCCACTGTGCAGTGGGAAGGGGGGCCGATGCACTGTACGAGAGTGAGTAGCAGGTCTCACAGTGAACCGGTCTCTTTCCCTACTGTGTCACACGCCTAACGGGAGGCCGGGACCCCGACAGCCGCAGCCGCCGCCGCAGCAGCCGGGCGGGGCCGAGGGCCCAGTGCAGGGGGGAGGAGGGGTTGGGGAGGGAGGTGTCTGTCCCTCCTGCTGCCCGCCCCGCGGGGCTCACTGTCATGCTGAAGACCAGCCCGCCGGACTGGGGGACCCTGCCTGCCTTCCGTAAGTAGGTCCTGTGAGAGCAGTGCCCCCCAGGGGTGCTCATCCACGCCTGCTCTGTCGTCTGTCCCCGGATTTCTGCACTCATGTGTGTATATCACAGCTACAGAGGGATGTGTGTGCGAGGAACGGAAGATGTAGCGCTGTTATAAGCTATGATAAAAGTACTGTCCTTGCTGAGGATTGATACCAATAACAGCCTCTCCCTCTCCCCCCCATCTCCGTCCCCCCAACAGTGCTGATGGAGCAATGATATGTTCCTGTGTCTGGGGGAGCTGGGTGGTTTTCTGTTCATCTCGTGGCCATTGAAAGGCCCTGGGAGGGGAACCAGAGAAGCATGGAGCGTCCAGCCAGACGCTGGCTGTTCCAGCGCTGTGTCCGTGTGGGAAACATCGGCTTTTGACCTCTGAGTTGACATGACCCCTTCTCCGTAATAAGATGATGAAAGGTTCCAAAAAAAAATGAGTTGTTTTTAAAGAGAACATTGGGTACAATTTTTTCTGACTGTTGGAAAAAGCTATCCAGTCACCTGGTAGTAACTGCTAATCCGTTTCCATAATATACTACAGTCATGTGTCCTTTGCATTGCGCACAGCTTTATTTTCTATGGCTAATGTGTGTCAAAGAATTGACTTATTCATCATGCTCTAGCTGTTGGTCCAAAGGCCATGGTGAAGGTTTGATTTTAGTTCCTAATAACGTGAGAAGGAAAAAGGTGCTTATCACTAATTATACAAATATTTGAATTTCGTTTTGTGCAACTGAGACAGATATTTCGGTCTTGTGTTAGCGTGTAGTTGATGTATAGGAAGGTGGTTACAAATGTTCTGGAACCCATGAACCGTGTCATCTCTCATGAACCCTGCCATGTTGAGTCTCTGAGGGGCTGAGGAAGTTGGACGGATGTGTGAAGTGGGCAGCACAGTTAAAAACAAGCCTCAGGTTTTCTTACAAGTGTCCACATAAGAAAGAACATGTGATCTCACTGCAAGAGAGAGAATTTAGGGATGCAAAAGCCACTCTCCGCATCTCAGAGAGCATCTAGCTCGCCTCAACCCTGTTCCATGGCAGCCTGCTGGCTTTGCCGGGTCCCGTGCTCCTCGCTCTCCTTGGAAATGCCACCCCCGAGGCGAGAGAATGACACTGCGATCAGAAAAATGCCTGGGGAAGCAGGATGGCGCTCGAAATAGAAGTAGGCGCTTCAGGTGGGAAGGGAGTGAGTGGCAGCGCCTGTGGCATGTGGCCTTGTGGGTGGCTGGGGAGGGGAGGAGAGAGAAATGACACATGAACGGTGCTTTCTCCAGAAGGGAAGCGTCAGTTCCATACGTGGACTGAGACCTTGGAGCACCTAGGTCTTGTGGTCATCACAGGTGACAGTAGACCTAAAATCCAGTGCAGTCCCCACTGCCGGGTTGGATTTGCTGGAGGTCTGGGAAGGCAGATGATGTCACCTGACCTCACTGAGAGTCACCTCTGCTAATAAAAGCCAGGACCCCACTCAGACAATGCCTTGTGACATTCGTGGAGGCTCCTGGTCCTACAAGTGGCGGCCTTTTTGCTGATTCAGAGACACTGTCTGAGACTTTCAAAAACGGACATGGCAGAGTTGTTTGGGGGAGCAATTCTTTGTCAATGGGCTATCTCCTAGAGGACATAGCCTCTCTCTGGGTAACTATAAAAACATTATTCCTTAAAGGAGCTCAAAGATGGGCCTTCTTGCCAAAACTGGTTTGGCTCAGTGGATAGAGCGTCGGCCTACAGACTGAAGGGTCCCAGGTTCGATTCCGGTCAAGGGCGTGTATCTTGGTGGCAGGCATATCCCCAGTGGGGGGATGTGCAGGAGGCAGCTGATCGATGTCTAACTCTCTATCCCTCTCCTTTCCTCTCTAAAAAAATCAGTAAAATATATTTTTTTAAAAAGATAGGCCCTCTCTATTTTTACGTTGACCTTGAACCAGTCTTGGCACGGCACACCCCAATGCCCTGCCTCACTCTTACCCCCGTTTCCTACAGTTCTGCATCCTGGATCTGACTCTCTTCCATCTTCTCCTGGTACTGACACCAGATGGTGGCAGAGCAAATCCAGCGATCATGCGATTAAGCATGACAACGAGACAAGGTTATGTCAGCTGAAACCAAATGCGATTTTAATCCTAATTTGCTTCTTGGCATCGTTCTTAATCTTTATTTAATTACAGCAATTTCAGGGACACTTTTCTACTGTAAGTTAACTGCGTCTTTCTAAAGCCTGAACAGTGTCCATAGTGGGATTTTTAGAAAGCGAATTGGACGCTCCAGAATTGTAAATAGGAGCCTCAGTGACACAGAGGCTCATTGAGGGGTCATAAGAGCTTTTTAGGGGTGATTTTTGAACCCTTTGCTCTGCAAATGGGTGATCAAGGTGCTAAACCTGTGGCAGGAGCAGCTTATATTAGTGATGATTATAAATAAAAGCCATGCATGTTCATTTCTCCAACCTTTTTAAGTAGCAGGCTTACAAAATGGTACTGAACTTGGTAGCTACCTGTGTGGAAAAAGCAAAACCTTTTATAGGCCTCTAATGCAGTGGTTCTCAACCTTCCTAAAACCACGACCCTTGCATACAGTTCCTCATGTGGTGGTAACCCCCACCCATGAAATTTTGCTACTGTTATGCATCCTGATGTAAATATCTGCATTTTCTGGTGGTCTTAAGCGACCCCTGTTTTGTTCCACCCCCAAAGGGGTCGCGATCCACAGGTTGAGAACCACTGTTCTAATGGATAAAGTGATTGTTGTCAATTTGGCATTAGCAAGTACCCTCAACAGTGGAAGAGGTGGCAATTTTCTTTATGAGACAATTGTTGATAACTAAGCTAAGACTCTATAGAAAGGCAGTTAGGTTGCAACTAAAAAAAAAAAAAAAAAAAAAACTATGGTTTTCAAATCACTCTGGCTTTGAAAGATTTGGATGAGAGTGTTTTACTGGAGAGCAGATTTTGCTCAGTGGCCAGATACTACAATGAAGTGCTGAGGAACAAAGCTTCCAGTCCATCTTACTTTCTTTCTTTTTTTAAATATACTTTATTGAGTTTTTATAGAGAGGAGAGGAGAGGGATAGAGAGTCAGAAACATCGATGAGAGAGAAACATCGATCAGCTGCCTCCTGCACGCCCCCTGCTGAGGATGTGCCAGCAACCAAGGTACATGTCCTTGATCAGAATCGAACCTGGGACCCTTCAGTGTACAGGCCGATGCTCTATCCACTGAACCAAACTGGTTGGGGTAATTACTTTGTTTTACAGGATGTTTATTAAAGCTGGGGACAGTGAAACAAGGAAGGGCCTAGGAGGGGACCTGAGCCCAGGATGGATTGCTTTGGCTCACTAAGAAGCCAGAGAAGAGGAGGCCTTGGGCCCAGAGTCGGGGATTAGCCTGGGATGAGCTGCCAGTACTCACTGTTTTTACTCTTAATCCAATAACATCTTTAAGGCCACAGAAATGTTAGCACTAATTATATACAACATGAGACCAGGCTATGTTAAGGGCCAGTGGCTGTCCTCAGTGTTTATCAACATTGCGATGTTTACTCCACCCCCACAAAATTATAGGGGAAATGCAGCTGTTAGCACCCCTGCTTTGTGGACAGGGGAACTGGCTCAGAGAGGTGGATCCGTTACTCTGGGTGCTGAGGTTGAGTTGAGAGGAACAGCCAGATGTTCACTAACCACGTCATGGTAACAACTTAGGCACATTTCTTGGTTCTGTCTTTATTGGGGGCATGGATGATCACATGGAAATGTCATGCATGTTGGAACTAAATAACCAGGCCTATGTTACAGAAGCGGATGACAATAATTCAAATGCACAAGTTGGCTTAAGAACAGAACATATCAGGAGTCTGGACTTTTTTATTTTTTTAAATATATTTTATTTATTTTTACAGAGAGTAAGGGAGAGGGATAGAGAGTTAGAAACATTGATGAGAGAGAGACATCGATCAGCCACCTCCTGCACAAGCCCTACTGGGGATGTGCCCGCAACCAATGTACATGCCCTTGACTGGAATCGAACCCGGGACCTTTCAGTCCCCAGGCCGATGCTCTATCCGCTGAGCCAAAACGGTTTCGGCAGGAACCTGGACTTTGGCTTCCCAATGCACCAGGTGCTTCCACGTGACTTTCCAGAGCTGGCCAGCAGCAGATGGCAGAGAGAGGCTGAAACACGTATGCATAAATCACACATTGGACAGTGCAGGGGAATTCCTATAAGATAGTGTCTCCAACTCCACTTAAAAGGAAATATAGGTAGCGTCATTCTTGGCTTTCCAGAATCTTGGACATGTCCTAGAAGAAACAAAAAGTGTGTGTAAGGTTCCATACACAATTCCAAAGGGGATTTGGGGGATGATAAAGTGTGGTTTGGTATCAGAATCATGCTGGCTTCGTAAAATGGATTGGGAAGTGTTTCTAATTTTTAAAAATGTATCTTATCGTTGAAAGTGTTACTGATGTCCCCTTTATTCCCCCACTGACTCCTTCTACCCCACACCCTAGGCCTTCATCACACTAGTGTCTATTGTATGGGTTATGCATGTATGGATGCAGATTCTTTGGTTAACCAGTCTGCTGTGTGTAAAATTGGTGATAAAATGTTCGTTAGAATATTCCAGTGAAACCACCCGGACCGGCCTGGAGACTTTTAGAAACATCATTGTTTACTTTATATTGGAAGATAATTTCCAGAGCTTTTTAATTATGAATTCAATTAATTATGGTAATAGAACTACTCAGACTCTCTCCTCTTGGGAAGAAGTGTCCATTTCATCTAAGTTGCTAGCAGAATGCATTATCCTTTTAGTAGCTCTAGGATATGTTGTGATACCCTGTTTCATTCTTGATACTGGTGACTTTTAAATTCTTGTTTTATTTTTGTTTGGCTAGCTTTATCAATTTTATTGATCTTTGCAAAGGATTAGTTGGTTGTTTCATTGGTTGTTTCTGTGGTCAGCAAACTATGGCTCGAGAGCCACATGCGCCTCACTGAGTTTGCTGACCACTGACTAGACTCTCGATTCCAATAATTACAGGCTGTTGTTTCTTGTGATGAAGCCCCTAAGGCAGTGGTAGACAAACTCATTAGCCAACAGAGCGGCAAACTGTGGGTTTAACTGTTTCAATTTTGTTGACTTCTGCATTTACCTTTGTTCTTTTCTTTCTTATGCTCACGTTAGGTTTTGTCCTACTTTTTGTAGTTTCTGGAGAGAATTAGATTATTTAAAACCTTTTCAGCTCTGCTTTAGCTGCATCCACACAAAATGAATATGCTACACACATAAATATGCTATCTATTTTTAATTTTTTGAGACTTCCTTTCGGAACTATGGATTATACAAGGATGTATTGTGTACTTAGAGATTTTCTTTTATAGACAGAGAACACATTTTTGCATTGTTTAAATTCTTACCAAATTAGTGAAGTTGGTTTTATGGCCTGGGATATTGTCTCTCTTGGTGAATATTTTATGAGTATTCTGCTGTTGTTGTGTGGAACATTCAACGCATGTAAATGAAATCCTGACCATGTTGTGCTGTTGAGAACTTACATACTTTTGCTTATTTCCTATTTACTAGTTTTAGTTTTATCAGTTGCTAAGAGGTGCATGTTTCTGACTGCAACTATAAGATTTCTAGAAGTCCTAAAATGAATTTCAAGGCAAAGATTGTCCCCAGTATCCTCAAAGGCCCAGATGGGAGTTATTCAGAGCATGCTATTATTGTGTTTCATTCCCCAACATAACTTACAGACTATTTCTATGGAATGTTTCGAAGGCAAAGGCCCTCTGAACATAGGCAGTGACTTAACACATCAGCTATCTATCTCTCTTACTTGCCAAGCTTTCAATACTGCTGCTTAATGTCAGGTAATATTACTTTAGGTTTAGGTGGAATAATAATGTGGATAACTGTTTAAGCAGACAATCCACCAGCTCTTCTTTCCTCATAGACTATCATCTTAAGTATCATGAAAATAGAATAAAAAAGATGGCTGCAGAAGCAGGAAGGGCGGAAAAACACAGAACTTGGGTGAATTTCAATTAGATGAACTTATATCTGAAGTAAGTCAGTTGGTGTAGATTCGGAAAACTAAAGATGCCGCTAACCTCTACTTTTTAACCATCCCCCCTTCTCCCGCCCATCTGCTGAATGAGTCATTTAGAGTAAAAGCCAGTTTTATTGAACATTTTTCATCAGCATGTTTTACTTTTCAAAGTAGAGTTCAGAAAGAAATCATGAACAGGTCATCTCAAAAATGCATCATATTGCAAAACCTCATCTGGCTTCTGCCATGTTTCTTTAAGCCTGTGGACTCACATCTCTTTCCGGAGACAATGGTGAGGTCTTTAGAAGTTTTGAGCTGCTTTTCTCACTCTTCAACAGAAGTCTCCCTCGGACTTGCTCTTCTTACACTCTGTCCAACAGCCATTATGAGACCTGAAGAGTAGAAATAGAAATTGCAAAACTGAGTGATTACACTCCTTTTCTAAGTGAGGAAACTGAAGGCCAGCTTCCCGCCAACGTAGAATAGCAGGCTCACTCAAGCTGGCAGAGTCTGACCTGCGAGGGTTGGCCCTTTGGCCCTTGACTGTGAACTTGGTGCCATCTAACATGTAGGTTGGAAGGAGAGCACAGAAAGAGAAGTGAAACTATCCAGGAAACTTGGATATATGTTATCAAACTCCCTCCCTCCCACCCACCCCCCGCCCTTCATTAGAGAGAAATTGGAGCTTCACCATCATCTTCCCCTGCCCTGCCAGAGAAGGTGGAAATAAGCCTTCCACCGGGCTTTCTGTTGTCCAGTTGATCAGAGAGAAGAATGATGGGTGAGAGAAAGATTGCAATTCTACGTGAAAGAAAGGCATACAAACAGAGGGATGGGGAGGGAAGAGGAAGCCAGGTCAGGGAGTGTAGATCCTGGTGGTTTTACTTCGCTAACTGATGATAGGATAACAGCAGGATCCAAGAGTCATTCTGAGACACATTCTGACCAGGAGAGAGAGATTGCATTGATTCAAGTCTTCATTCTAATACCCTGAAAACCGGTCGTGTGTTCCTCAAGGAGGAAATACCGAGTTTGAGGGGGGGGGGGTCTGCCTGTCGAAAATACAATTTATCCAGTAGGACATTTGATTTTTCTGTTCCTCTCTGAACCAAAGTTCAAAGCGCCTTGTGTCTTGGTATGTAGAGCAATTCAACTCTAGGCCTTTAAAGCAGTGGTTCTCAACCTGTGGGTCTCGACCCCTTTGGTAATCAAACAACCCTTTCACAGGGGTCGCCTAAGACCATCGGAAAATGCAGATATTTACATCACAATGCATAACAATAGCAAAATTTCATAGTTGGGGGTCACCACCACATGAGGTACTGTATGCAAGGGTCGCGGCCTTAGGCAGTTGAGAACCACTGCTCTAAAGAATCCTAACAGAGCTTGTAAATGCTATGCCCACCATCTCATGTTGTGTGTGGTATGCGAGGGAGGGTTTCAGACCCCAGTGCTCCTCAGATTTTAATGTGTAGATGTGTCTGCCAGGATCTTGTTCAATGCATATTTTGATGCAGTAATTCTGGGGTGCATTCTGCATTTCTAGCACACTCACCGGTGATGCTCATGCTGCTGGTCTACTATCATAAGCACAACGTGACATGTTTAGCCATGACTGACCTGTGTATATAAGCCATTGCAAAGAAAAGCACCACCCACAGTTACTCTTTCATTGGACATTATTTGTAGGTTAGGCACAAATCTCATACTTTATAGTCATCTTATATGATTTTATGAGTTGTAGCTAGTAAACACTTAGAATTAATGTTAATGTTTTCTAACTCATAATTTGGAGTTGTAAAGAAACACAGCATGATTGTACTACATAGCAAATACTCATAAGGGTTGAAAGAATAACATGTGTACTTATTTTCATGTTGGCATGCGTAGGGAATGTCTGAGAGAAAGAGAATGTAAAGATTTCAAAGGCTAATTGGAAACCTCTCAGCCATTCAATTCAAACATAAGTTTTAGAGCAAAACTGTAGTTAAATGTTTTGAGATCAAGAAGATAGACAGCCGAGCAAACCAATTCACATTCATAAATGAATAAACACATTTTTCAAAGTTCAAAAGCCCCAAGAATATGTCAGAGAACCTTTGGGCCACTTCCAGGAGTACAGCAGGTTTGGTGTCATGGGCTTAGCAATGCAGTATCCTGGGGCTTTCTGTAAATGTAATGTAATAATGCTGCTATCACAACACACTTTAGGTGTCTAGTTTTGAAAGTGTTCAGGTGGCCGAAACTGGTTTGGCTCAGTGGATAGAGCAACGGTCTGTGGACTGAAGGGTCCCGGGTTCAATTCCGGTCAAGGGCATGTATCTTGGTTGTGGGCACAACCCCAGTAGGGGGCGTGCAGGAGGTGGCTGATTGGTGTCGCTCTCTCATCGATGTTTCTGACTATCCCTTCCTCTCTGTAAAAAAAAAAAAAATCAGTAAATTAATATTTTAAAAAAAGAACCTTTCACTAATAACATTAAAAAAAAAAAAGTGTTCAGGTGGCAGTGAATAACCAGGCCCTGGCAACCTTATCTCCCCTCCCCCTGGCTCACACAGATCTTTCCTTCTTGATGTTCCTTTGCTTCTAGAACAGTGGTTCTCAACCTTTCTAATGCTGCGACCTTTTAATACAGTTCCTCGTGTTGTGGTGAATCCTAATGTAAATACCTATGTTTTGTGATGGTCTTAGGCAACTCTGCTAGTGGTTTTCAACCTGTGGGTCACTGCTGTAGAGCCTGAGACCATCAGAAAACAGGTCACAACCCACAGATTGAGAACCGCTGTTCTAGATGCATAATAAAGGGATGGACTCAGGGGTGTCTCTTGCAGGAAGGTATATATAATTATCTATGAAACATGTCTATCTGAAATAGGCCAAAGCCCCAGCTCCTTTCCCCATAGGTCTGCATACAAGTCCAATAAATAAGAACACACTTAGCTTCAGTTGTGATTCCCTAGAGGTGGAATATTTTTGTGGTATTAGCAGGTGGTTTCTGTTAGCGGCTCCTTGTGAGAAGGGAGGGAGATTGTTACCTCTTTAGTGCTCTGAAACATGTTAGGAATGGGGCAAAATGTATCCAAATAGTCTATAAATTGATTTAAGTAGTGGCAGTGGCGCAAAGTGAACAGAATTTTGGAGTTGTGGCTTGACAAAGCAAGCAGTCAGTATCAATGGAACTGAAAGAGGTTTAGGTTAAGAAGAAACCTTTTCTCTTTCTTTGTCCATATGATGCCTCACCTTGACTTCCGCCTGCCTTTGGGGTGGGCTAGAGATGGGGAGAAGGAGCACCATAGCCAATAAAAGAACTTGGAATGCTAGTGTGACCCGTTAGAGAGAGGTTAATACCTATACAGTGGGCTTTCCTTCTTTAATCATAAATCATCATTCCCAAATGTGATTATTTCCATGCAGGCTTATTTGTGTAAACATTCCACATATACTCTGCCTACATTTTAATGCACAAAGGCCCATTCATATATATTTTTGAGGGAAAAAAAATGTGTTACTCATAGCCACTAGGGGAAGTAACCCCAAAACTGTTCCACTCGAAAGCCCGGAAGAAGCGGTTGGTTCTCGGGGTGTCTGCGTTATGCTGTTACTAACAGCAGCGGGCAGATGAGCTGAGAGCTACATGAGGCTTTAATTGTCTCATTTCGGTTAACATCAGTGGGAGTCGCATGGATTAGCCCGGGCGGAACATGCTGTTCGGAAAATATTAGTCCAGAAAAAAGGTTTCTATGGAAATGCTCATGTTTCTTTCATTAATTGGGCTAATGATTCCATTTATGGAAATGGGAAAATGAAAAGTATTAAACTGCGATGATGGGGAAGTTAGCGTTATTAGGAGCAATTATAGGAACCGTGCTATTTTTAAGCCCGGAAATGAAATGAGTTCCCAGGCCCATAGAGACGGCAGGGTTCTCTCTGTCCCCCCGGGAAGTTGTAAGAAAAGGTATTTGTCCCCCTCGAAGCTGCTTTCTAGCACTGGATGTAACTTCTGGAGTTTACCTCTTCACTTGCTATGTCATTAAGCACACTACTGGCATGGTGAGGATTCCTGCTTTTCTGTAAATGTAGATAATGCTGTGATCTGCCTTCCTTCCTGCTTTCTTTGTATCAGGCAACAGAACATGGAAAGCAGTAGCTTAAACACATTAGAGATGGTAAGAAAAGAAAGGTGCCGAAACCGGATAGAGCGTGGGCTTGGGGACTGAAAGGTCCCAGGTTTGATTCTGGTCAAGTGCATGTACATTGGTTGCGGGCACATCCCCAGTAGGGGGCTGATAGATGTCTCTCTCTCTCATCCATGTTTCTGGCTTTCTATCCCTCTTCCTTCCTCTCTGTGAAAAATCTATATATTAAAAAAAAAAAAGTGACAAGGTCCGCATAACATTCTGGTTTTGAAAAACTCTAACCTTCCTCCGCATTATGAGATAGGGCCCTTCATTCGTCCAGAGACATCCAAATCTGACACTCGGATGCTCGCCAAGAACGTGCAGAATCGTCCCACCATCAATCAGACACGGAACACAGAGTTCTGCTTCTCTCTCTCTCTCTCTCTCTCTCTTCAAAGAGACAGTGGTGTCCACAGGAGAAGGGTGAGGCATTCAGCTGGTGTTTAAATGTAGTCATTTCCAAGAGGTTCCTGATGGCTTAAAATATCAGTGTTCCCATTCTGGATGGAAAGCAGTTTGCAAATCAGCCACTGGAAAGGATTCTACCCCTGACGTGAGGGGCCCTGAAAAACTTGCTCTTGAAAACGATTTCGTCTTCACAGGTAGCTAGCTACTTCCTGCAGGGACAGGATTTAAACCCTCCGCTTGCCCTTTCCCCAAATCAGCAGCAGAAGAACAAAATTTGAATCAGCCCTCTGTCCAAAGGAGCCAACCAGCGAGGACTAGAACCCAGGAAGGCTACAGGGTTGTGTGTGCCCGGTAGAGTTAGTCTAACTTTTTTTAAAATAAGTATTTTTTTTTAAATATATATTTTATTGATATTTTTACAGAGAGAAAAGGAGAGATAGTCAGAAACATTGAGAGAGAGACATCGATCAGCTGCCTTCTGCACGCACCTCACTGGGGATGTGCCCACAACCAAGGTACATGCCCTTGACTGGAATCGAACCCAGGACCTTTCAGTCCACAGGCCGATGCTCTTATCCACTGAGCCAGACCGGTTTCGGCAGAGTCTAATGTCTTACTCACAGGCTGGCTTCAGAGCTGCTGGGGCTGGCCCGGCGGGTCACTCATTGACCCGGGTGTGATGGCAGAGGCTTTTCTGCACACACTCTTTCAGTGAACACAGGTTAGCAGTGTGCACAAGCTGTTGCACTTACACTGGTGTCCCAGTCCCCCTCTGATTTCACCCAGGTGCCCTCCTTCCACAGTTGTGAGCCTCGCCTCCTGGGCTGCAGAGATTGTGCTGCCCTTCCAGGCCTCCCACCACCCCTAATTGCCTGCGAACCTGTCCCCGATTCCCTCTCCACTGCCTCGGAGGCACCCGGAGACCCATTAACACGGCAGCTTTAAGGTTCTCTTAGATGGTCTTACTCGGTTGGTCTTGGAGTTTTATTCTTGCGCCACAGCACTTGTGATGGGCTGTTGTGGGTTATAACTGTTTTGAGAATAAAAATAAATGGCAGAAAGAGGGGCCAGAGATGCAGGATGCTGTAATGGAGTACGCACACCTCGGTAGTGTAAGACTCGAGACTCGGCAGTGGAATCTTTCAGGCTTAGCTCTAAGTAAGTTTGCATGCATTTTTTTCCCTCAAGGAAACAATTTATAAACAAATATCACTCTCATCACTCCTCTATGCAAGGACGGTGTTAACCAGAGTGGGTGGTATTCCATCACAGGAGTTTGTGTTCTTGAGTGAATCTTGATTTCCCCAATGAGGACCAGCTAGATCTATCTGGTGGGAAAGGCTCCGCTTTTACTGGTTACTGGGGAGGTGATCAAAGAACAATCCGAGGACAAAAACCAAATCAGAGAAAAGCTCCTGCCATAGCTACTAATTGTGCATCAATTAGGAGAAAGAGAAGATAGTCCTAATGTTACTTTTGTGGTTTTAATAGTGTACATGTAACTTTTTATTAATTGTGAAAATAATTTGTTTTCAACAGTACTTATAGTAATTTTTTAAAAAACAACACAACAGAATTCCTTGTGGTAGTGAGTTACTGTTTTTATTTTTTTCTGCCTTTGAGCTTGTTCATGCATGTTAAGACACACACCTGATTGAAATCATAGATCATGCCACATTCTTATTAATGCATTTTTACTTTCCCAAAATCCTCATAACTGATTCGTCCAACATTTGTGTGACACTATTCTTGAGAAGTAAAACTGCATTTGCAGATGGCATGCATGCTTTACCTAAAATTTTCCAAGCAATCTACAAAAGTACTAGTACTGATAAGTGAATTTAACAGTGTTGTAAAGTATAACAGAGGAGTTAATTCTATTTTTATAGACTGGCAGCAAATAGATGGAAAACTTTAAATGTCAATTTGTAATCATATGTGACCCAATTTTAATAGCAATAATCAAATCACCCCATTCCCAACCTTGTACATCCAGGGAGACCAACACATTGCCTCGGTTATGTGGGACCCCCCCCCTCCCCTCAACCAGTACCTCAGAGTGAAACAGCAATTCCAACACGAAATGTTTCTCAGGTTAGTCCTTGTGCTCCTGGTTTCCTCTCCAAGAAGAAAGCAAATATTGGGGGTGAGGGGACTAGAGCTTTCGAATCTCTCATTTATCTCCTTTAACTTCTAAACAACAAGTATTTATTCTCATTGGCTTGACTGTTGTTTTTCCAACACAGGGACGACTCTCCAGAATGTCAGGGAACTGCTTCCTCCTCCTTCCAACCATTCTTGTCTCCTTAATTTCCCACTGTTAAAAATGACAGTGCAAGGAGCTCACACTCTACGCACTACCTCCAGAGCCTCTGAATAGACACACAAAGGAGGTGGTTTCCCTGACAACAGGCATGTTGGAAAAAATCCCAGGGAAGCGTTTGCTCCTTCCCTAGTGCCCCTCGCACTTGAGATGAAAGCCAGAGTGCTCTTGATCGGGTGAGCCTTGGCTGTAAGACCCCTCCTCCCCACCCCTACTACTTGCCCATTTCAGAGCTGAACTGTTTCATTAATGGGAAATAGAGCATGTTCTCAGTGTTACCTTGAGCTTTTCTAAACATTCAAGAAAGAAGGGAAATAGGACTTTAAAAAGTTCATGTGTGTATGAATGTGATTGTCCAGATGAACTAGATTTAAATGACTAGCACGTATTTTTACACGGATGTTTGGTCTCTGAAATGTGTAGAAAACTCTGGCAGGACACAGTGTCATGTTGGATCACTCCTGTGGAAATTAATGTAGTACTTGGCAGACAGAACCTGTGACACAATGATTTAGTGTGCTGCTAAGTCAGTCCCCATGAGCTCAAACACTTAAAAATAGACATGTGCATTTAGAGGAGGTGAATCTAAGCAATCTGCTTTCAGCGACTTCACTCAGCAAGTATGCGGAACTCACTGGTGAGATTTTTTAAGTCCTCAGCTCTCCCTGTGCCCCTGGAGATCAGTAAACCTATAGCTCACCCTCTTCCCAACCCACCTTCTCCCTCTTAACAGTGATGGAGAACATGCGTGTAGAGGCGTTGATTTCTAAGTTGTTCTGTGGCTGAGCTGGTTGGTTGCTGAAGGACAGTGAGTGAATGGAGGCTATCTCTTCTTTCTCCTGGTCATCAAACCACCCGTTCACATCAGAGCATCAGGAACTTACGAATAGAGGTTTCATCTATTAGTGGATTCTTAACAAGTAGAAAAGCTAAGAGAATGTTGACACCACAATGGCAGAGACTCCATCGAAATTCATTCCCTTGCAATTGAAGATGCTAGAACTCCAAGATCAAATTGGGGGCGAGTTTGGTGTCTCTCGAATCCTCTCTCCTGGGCTTTCAGAGCCTGCCCCTGCTGTTTAAACTGAGGGAAGGAAGAGCGCTACTAAGGTCAGAAAGCCAGTGTGCTTTGCCAGTGGATTCTCAGCATATTGTTGGCCAACCCTGGCACTTGAGATTGTCTTACTGCCAAATGGAGTCAACCAGAACACAAACAGAAGTTTCTCCCAACCTTGTTTCTCCCCATTTTGAGCCGCTCAGTGCTGCAAGAGTTCCATCATGCCCTCAGCCAGTACGTGGACTCTACAGAGGCGGGCGAAAGTAGGTGTACAGTTGTATGTGAAATCGTTTATTTTTGTATTCTTATCTATGATGAATAGATTTTTTCCCTTGTAAACCTACTTTTGCCCTGGTCTGTATTAAGCATCATATTGTATCCGGGAGAGTGTTTATAAACAGATGAAAAGAAAACTAAGGAGGACACACTCAGATTTATCCAAGAGTGCGAAACAGCCAACAATAAGCTTTTTCTCTCCCTCCCCGCCATCTGTTGTGCTTGTTGTTGGTCTGTGGTGACAGTAAGGGACTATAAATGATGTGGGCTAGTAATGCCAGCTCTCAGCATCCAGGGAGGAAGCTCTCTGCTTGGGCCACTCCCCTGGTGGCCTCAGGGCCTCTGGAGTTGTCCTGGAGACTGGCGACATGAATGCTGTACATCTGCCTGGTAATGGCAGTCAGCACTCCTATGGCCACAACTGGCCCCTGGCTCTTTCTGCCAGGTTGGTAGCTGCAGCCTCGGTTGGTTTTGGAGGTTGGGGAGTCTCCAGGGAAACCAGAACCTCTGTGACATCTCCACAAATGGCTTTATTTGGGGAGGGAGCTCAGGGGGTGGAGGTAGGACAAGCAAGCATCTGGGAGCCTGATGTCTTAAGGCTGCAGGTGACCCTCCTTACTTCATCAGAACTGCCACTGCAGACCTGGACCAATGTGGGGGCATCGGGAAAGCCCACAGAAACTCTTACAGGCTTTCAAGTGGAAGACCCACCACAGAACCGTGGGGACTGGACCCTTCCTTCGGAAAGGTAGTGACGTAAATGCACTCTCCTGGCTCCTACATTACAGTGGTACCTCGAGATACAAGTTTGATTCGTTCCGTAACCTTGAGGCGTGGGAAACTATGAGATGCTGGAGTCACAGTAAACTGGTAGGTCATGTGCAGCTGGCCGATCCAAGCGATTACTCCTATCTCAAATGTTGCTCATATTTCAAAGCAAAAATCGCTCGCTTGATGGCTCGTATCTCAAAAATCTCATATGTTAGGGCACTCGCATCTAGAGGTACTACTGTATTTGTTTCTAGAGAGATGTTCCAAGAGGGGGCTTACACAAAATGCAGATAGCCTGCTGGAGTGGCTTAGTTGGTACAAGTGTTAACCGTGCACCAAAAGTTTGCCAGTTCATTCCCCATCGGGGCTCATACCTTGTTTGTGTGTTCCATCCCGGCTCAGAGAGCTTACAGAAGGCAACCGATCAATGTTTCTCTCTAGCCCTCTCTCTCTCTCTCTCTCTCATCCTGTCCTTGGGTGAGAAAGAAAGAATGCAGATAGCTAGATGTTCCTGAATTGCCGAGAGCTGGGCACCACCACTCCCCACACAGTGTGTAGAAGATGCACTTGTCCAGTATGTATCTTCAAAGAGGTTTTTTGTTTTGTTTTAAAACTAAGTATAACTCATTGTAATACTCAGATCAGCTTTGCCAAAATGCATCCTCGAGCAATTAATAATGCCATTGGTATTTCAGAACACTGGCCAACAGCTAATCCAATTTAAGAATTCTTTGGAATTGTTTTCTTTCCTGTGTTCTAAAGAATCCCTGGGGACAGTTCCATCAGGGTCAAATTGTGGGCACATTTTCTTTCATATTTGTAAGAGTATCTATGTTGTCAGGAAGACCATCTGATACAGCAGACATTGGCTCTCTGTGGTGTTGGGGATGTGTTCAGAGATGGTTGTTGGCTTTCCGTGGAGTCGGGGATGTGTTCGGAGATGATTAAGATCAGGAGAGGGCTAAGGAATTAGATGTGGGCAAGGCACATGAGAAAAGTGACACCTGGCCAGCGTTTTTGACTCTTTGTAAGACAAAGCTACTTCTAGGGGCTCTGCACCCTTACGGTCTTTCTTTAGACATCAATGTCGCTCACACGAAGGCAGGGACTTTCTACTAGAGAACAGCCTTCCTACACCTCCTCTTCCTCCTCCTCCTCTCTGTGCCTTGATGCCCAGAAAGGTGTCCCACTGAGGCTGTTGGCAACAGTGGTGTTCTCCTCTGTGTCTAAAGAGCATATTTTCATATGCTCCGGGGGAAACATGCTCTGAGTGGAATGAAGAGCCAGTATGATTCTTTATTACTCGACATGACCGCCATTGGAAGCTAAGGCAGGGTGGAGATCTCCACAGTATCTTGTTATGGCCATGCTGTTAGGGAAGGGCAGTGTGGAGAGTGGGACGCTGGAAATATTAGCAAGAAAAGTTTGTTCAGGATATGTAGCATGAATTCTGTTTCCACACATGCTTAGTTCCCAAGTGAAAGAACACTGAGTTTGTAGCCAAACATGGATTAATTAAGGAAGTGTTCATGTAGCCCCTACTAAATAAGTCTAGGCAGAAATCCCATAATATCTGGAGACACATGTCATCCCTCACTGAAGCTATTAGTACCACTCATTCATTCTTTCCAATCAATTGTGCTTTTATAGCACACTTAAATAAAAGCGTTTTCAAAATGCAGAGCACTCCGCACTAAAGTTGGAAACGTGTTAACTACATATACACACATACACACACACTCACATGCATGTGGGTTATATATTATCCTTGTACTTTAATTTTTTTTACAGAAGTCAGTTGTCATTTGCCATTTCTTCACTTATTTATCAACTAAAATTAGAGATATTCTGTCACAACATGGAAAACATTTGTTTTAGTAAACAAGGTAGACTATACCTTGAACACCATATTAGTGATGCCGCTAGGGAAGTGCTGGTACTATTTCTCAGATTTCACTTAATTGCTCTTCTACATAAAGTCAGTAACATTGGCGACTGGCATTGCACATGTACACAGGAGCGACGCTATTCAGATGACTAGTATATTGTACCTCAATCTGGAACTTTATGGTCCTCATGTATTTGTTATTTTAATGTCTCCTTATTTCTAGTAAATGTCAGGTTCCTGAAGGCAAAAAAGCTAGGGAAAGAAAATACCCCTACCGACTACTTATTTCCCTGCTACTGATAACCTCACCAAGCAGGTACACAGTCAGCATGTCTTAAATGAACAAATGGTACAGTTTCAAAAAAAATATATAAGACTAGATGTTAGAGAAGATCATTCTAAGTGTATAATTTAACCTTAATTTGAAGACTTTACAAGTTGACATTTTGTTAAGTCTTAATTTAGCATTGCATTGACAGCCAGAAATGTAGAACCAGATTGGGCCTACACCGCCAAGTAAATCATAGAGCACCGTCATTCCTCAACATTTCTTAATTCTCTCTCTCTTCTAAATGCACCAATTTTGCTGTTTAGACCAGATTTGCTGAGTCTTAAAGGATACAAATATAGGATCAAATAGCTAAACACGATGGAGGAAAACCTGTGGATATGGGTCTGTAATCAGTGGTTCTGAATGAAACTCATAAAATTCTCTAATATCAGGCTTTGAGTGCATTAAAACCCCAGTGATCCCGATCAACAGTTCTCCCACTGGAATCTTCTCGCCTATTTGGGCATTTCTATTCCCACTGAGCTCTTGGTGGAAGGTGGGTTCTTTCACAGCCTTAGGACAAGCTAAGGGAGTCCACACCATGTTGTGATATCAAATCCTGTCCGGGGCTTCCGAGAACTGGAGTTTGTGAACCTGGTAAAGTTGTGGAAACATCTTGGTATGTGTGTAACCTCCACCTGTCTCTCTCATTGAGATGCCCCAGGAGTCAGATAATGGCTGCCTCCTTCTCCAATGCTTTTGACTGTGCAGTTATGTACATCAATTTTAAGGAAGAGAGCCATTACCTCATCTCAAGGGGCCAGAGGGATTACCAAAACTCTAATCCAGAGGCTCTGTTTGTGGCAATTACAAGGTCACCATAAAATCTGATACGCTTCCCAGAAGTGAATATGGTACATGACTCTTGGGTTTAAAATCACTACTGACTTAGTGGCAATTTAGAGGCTTACGTAGGGCCATCCCACCATACCAGCATAGAAATCCTATGGTAAGTGGTATCATTTCAAAGTTTTCATCACCTTTTAGTAGTTGTGGAAACATTCAGAAATTGTGCACTAACAGTACATTTTTACTAGTAGTTATTTGGTAGTTCACAGATTTCAAAGGAGGCCGAATTTCTAAGGATGACTAAAATCAAAAGATGATTTTTAAAAATCAACTTATTTGAGGAACTTAAATATTAGTATCCGCCGAGACCGGTTTGGCTCAGTGGATAGAGCATCGGCCTGCAGACTTTGAGGTCCCCTGTTCAATTCTGGTCGGGGGCATGAACCTTGCTTGCAGGCACATCTCCAGTAGGGGGCATGCAGGAGGCGGCTGATCTATGTCTCTCTCTCACCGATGTTTCTGACTTTCTATCCCTCTCTCTTCCTCCCTGTGAAAAATCAATTATATATAAAAGATAACGATTTGTTAAATATTAGTATCCATCCTTGTCCCATAGGAAGAGTATAGAGTGAACAGATTATATTTGTTTAACTCACCGACAAAAGTTAAGGTTGATGAAAAACAATAGCATTAGCCCATGTAAAATTGTTGACATATTTGTCAAGAGAAATGATAACTGTATAATGTGCATACTTCTGCATGATAATAGTATTTTAGAAATGTCTACTTGATATACTACGGCTTTTATTTTTAAAAGCCGATGGCTTGTATTATGGACTAGGGACCCAGTGCTCAAATCCATGCACCTTGAAAGGAACTGTGGGCCGAGAGGCTGCTGTAGGCACAGGG